>APFE031091593.1:0-29126 GCA_000404065.3 Pinus taeda | reverse complement strand
TTTGTATTTCTCCACCTTTCCTTCTGCATTTGTCTTCTTCTTGAATAGCCATTTGCTGCTAATGGGTTTCCTTCTAGCCGACAACTCCACTAGGTCCCAAGCCTCATTTTTGTGCAAAGATGCCATTTCATCAACCATGGCCTCTTTCCAGAGTTTGCCATCCTCTGAATCTACTGCTCCCTTCACAGTTCTGGGATCATCGTCAGTAATAGATAAAGAAAAATTTGAACAGAAAGCAGATGGACTATACCTTTCTGGTTGCCTTCTTTCTCGAACTGATCTTCTCACACCCAGAGTTTGTGGCTCTTCATTTTCTGATTCCTCCTTTATTGTAGAGTTTGATTCTTCCTCCTTAAGCTCAAACTCTATCTTCTCTAGTTCCTTTGGTTGGACTTCATGTTTAATAACATCTTTCACCTCTCTGAACACCACATCTCGGCTATACATAACCTTCCGTGTGACTAGGTTCCAAAGCTTATAACCCTTTAAAACATCCTTATACCCAATAAAGATGCACTTTTTAGATTTACTATCCAACTTGGTTTGTTTCTCCTTTGGAACATGTACATATGCGTCACATCGAAATACCCTCAGATGTGAAAGAGAGGGTTTCTTACCAGTCCATACCTCTTGTGGAGTCTTATCCTCCCACGCTGATGAAGGTGACCTGTTGACCAGGTAACATGTAGTATCCACTGCCTCTACCCAGAACTCATGTCCTAACCTGGCACCATTGAGCATGCTTCTTGCCCTTTCCATCAACGTCTTGTTCATTCTTTCCGCAACTCCATTTTGCTGAGGTGTATATGGAGTAGTCTTCTGCCGTGCTATACCACACTTCTTACATAATTCTTCAAACTCCTTGCTACAAAACTCTCCACCATTATTTGTCCTCAACACCTTTATCTTCTTCTCTGTCTGGTTTTCCACTAGAGCCTTAAATTCTTTAAACCTGTAAAAGACTTCAGATTTCTTCTTAATGAAATATATCCATGTATTCCCTGAGAAGTCATCTATAAATGATACATAGTACACAAATTTACCTAGTGATGGAACCTTCAAAGGTCCAAACACATCACTATGCACAAGCTCTAATATCTGTTTCACCCTCTTACTACCATAGGGAAAATTCACCCGATTCTGCTTCCCATAGACACAATTTTCACAGAAATCAAAGTCTAAAGAGCTATTACTCATACCTTCTACCATACCTTTACCATGAAGTATTCAAAGGCCCTTCTCTCTAATATGTCAAAGCCTTTGATGCCACAACATGGTCTTCTCTCCAGAGACCACTAGACTTTCTGCTCCACTTTCAAGAACCACAGAACTGTTGCACCCATCAACAACTGTGCTACCTTGCAGCTTGTACAGAGTTCCAATCTGAAATCCACTCATCAATACCAGTGCTCTCTGAACCATCTTGTAGGTATCCTTTTCGAACACTGTTTTTACACCTGCATCATCCAGCTTGCTTATAGAAATTAGATTTCTGGCCAACGCAGGAATATGTAGAACACCTGGAAGTGTTCTAACTCTTCCACCTTGTAACTTCAACTTTACCTTTCCGTGACCAATGATTTTAGCCTTCCGGTCATTCCCCAAGAAGACATCACCACCAAACTAGTCAACACTAGGGAGATCCATCCACAACTTCTCTAGGTCTATCCCACCTTCCAGAACTTACACTTATACAACATTATCAAAAGTAATATATTATCATATCATTACATCGTCACATAAGCAACCTGATCAACTTCATTCTATGCATTCTAACTAGTTCCATAAACATGAATATAAATGATGTCTCAATCATCAAATGACACATATCACATGTGTATGTATTCTTAGACACATCTATTAGTAGCCTATCTTTTATACAAAAAATACATATAATTCATCAATTCCAAGACATAAATTTAATAACTCATCAAAGCTAGTGAAGAATAAACATCTAGATAATACACAAAACTTAAGCTAGTTAATATGTAGCATTATATGATAGTTCTAACTTATTCATATATGTATAGGTGGAAAATAAATCATTAATGTTTGGTTTCTAGTGGGGAGGTGATCAATGAGGACAGTTTCAATTAGTGGTGAAATTTGGCAAATGCCCCATCATTACTTGACAATAATACTGTATTACTATATGAATGAACTCACCATCAAACTCTATATACTAATTAGGATATAAAACTACCCAAGAAATAACACTAATAAAACATTAGTCTATGATGGTTGTCTAATGGTTGTCATTCAGGTATGCTCTTGAGGTGATCATTATCACACATGCATTTACTTATTTATTTTGTTTGATATATTTATATGGTTAATATAGGAAAAACAAAAAGGATATGATTTTTCTGGTTATATGGTTATGGAGTATTTTTATATAATTTTAAAAGTGTATTTATGTAAATGGACCACTATAAAAATAGGGGATGAATATAAGGTGTTTAATTAATAAACCTAATAATTTAAAAAAATGTGCTTCTCCTTAAAATATTTTAATTTTAAATAAAATAAAATATTATACATATCATTTTAATTAAAATTATTTCTATAATCTTTTTTAGATTTTAATTTTTTTATATGTGAAAGATAAAAAAACTAATATATATTATATCAATTATAAAATAAGACAATATAAAGAGCTTTTGTAAATTTCACTTCAATGTTCCATCAGATAATACACCACTACTATCTAATAATATCCAATTAACCCTCCTAACAAAATAACATACATTATACTCTCAATAATATTACATTAAATGCAATTGCATGAGTATATCTATTTCAATTAATAAAGCTTTATCCTATTATCAGATATAAAATTTAATTAATAAAACATAATCTTGCTATTAATTAATTTGAAAAATATAATAATATATTGAAGAATTAAACTATTGAATCTCTTATTTATAACATGTATTATTCTCTCAATAATATTGTATTAAGAATTTCTTATTTATAACATTTATTTGTGGTAGTTTAAAAATTATGTTTTTTACCCTGAAAGTTATGGAAATTTTGGTCATATTTTGAAAAAATTTGATAGGAATTTTTGTAAATCCAAATAAAAGTTGTCAAAATTTATAATTTTAGGTGTCTTAAACGTTTTTGATAGTGCTGAATCTATTTCCACCATAAAAAAATGATTTAAACACTGTATCTACATAATTTTTGAATTTTTTTACCTAGATTCCGGCCACTTTTGACCGTCCTCCAAGACTCCCATATATTATGGTCTCAATAATATTGCATTAAATACAACTTACACTATTATATATTTCAATTAATAAAATTTTATCCTACTATCAACTATACATTTCAATTAATAATAAAATATTATTATACTATAATTCATTATTAATTACCTTGAAGAATGTTATAATATTACTAAATATTTTATAATAATGACTTTACACATATTTCCTAATATATTATATTAGGATTAAGTATTTGTAAAATTTTAATAAATAACTAATTGATTTTTTTATTTTATAAATATATTAAAATAAAATATTATTTTATTATTAATTATATTTTGATTAATTTAAAAAACACAATAATATCAATCTCAGAAATATAGTTTAATATTAATAATATAGGAAAAAATAATTCAAATTCCTTGGAAATACTCTAAACGGAATTAAATTATTAAAATAAGTAAAAAAGTAAAATCATTCCTTATAATTCCATCTTATTAATAAGTTTTTTTACTCCCTGCACCAAACCCAAAAAAACAGTTATGAAACTTAGTAACGAACTCCAACCTTCATTAATCACTTAACAAACAATATTATATTAAACGTACCAGAAAATTAGTACATCGCAGACGGATTCCCTGCCGATTTAATTTATCACTTATCCAGTTATGGATCGCTCAACTACTAATCACCGGAAAACCACTCTGAAACTTACTAACTCACTCTAACATTCATTAATCACTTAACAAAATTATATTATACGTAACAGATAATAAGATAATCCCTGCGTATTTAATTTATCACTATCCAGTTATTAGGTCACTCACGCCTAATCACTCGAAATATTGCAACGCATGCAACATATAATACTAAAATTTACTGCAATAAATACAGCACTACCGCACTACTCGCAACTTGCGTAATGGAATGCAATAATATGGAGCTTACAAAAACTTATTTAAGAGATTGGATTGGTACCATCGATAGAATACCACGGGTTGGATTCTTTTCATTACAAAACTGTCGAGAATCCTGCACCAATCCGTGAATCTATCTCACATATGGCCGATTGCGGAGGATTGCTCGTCATCGGTTTATTTCTTGCAGCGCTGCACGCGTTTTTTCTGCAGTCTGCGTATAGCATTGGCGGGAGATCTGAACACCCTGTCATACGTAATAGTATTTGGGAGAAGAATTCAGTATTGAAGGAGAGTTCGTCTCGAAAATTGAAGGGGATTACTGCGAACATTGGCAAGCCCCGTTTGCAGGTAAGTCAGAATGCAAATCAGGGCAAAGGTGAAGACCATTTCACTAAGGTACAAGATGCCATCAATGCAGTTCCAGAGAATAACCAGAACCCCGTCGAGATTATTGTTCAACCGGGCATTTACAGGTCAGTAACTAATAAACCCAAGCTTTTTTGAAGGCCAGTTTAATAAGAGAAAATAGCTTGGAACCGTATAAGCTTATAATAGAACTAATGGCGTAGACTTCACCAAATTTGTCTGGGTTGAATGTAAACTTTTCTTAGAAATATCAGAATCAGGCTTATTAGGTGCATGGCTACATTTCTGAATCGTGCTTTTGATGAATATTTTAAAAGTTGAAATAAGAGGATGAAGCTAAATTTACTCATTGAACTTAAGTTCAGTCTGTTCTACAAACAAGAACAAGAAGTTTCATGTAGTTCAACATTTAACCTAACATTAAAGTGTTATTATGAAAATTGTAATATTAAAATTGAAATGGAGTTATTATTGATTACATTACTTAATTTAGTTTGGGATGTGGTCTCATGGTTATGGTTTCATGGTTGGGCAGAGAGGTTTGATCTGGTCTCATGGTAAACCATGGTTAGGCCGGGAGGTTTGATATTGTCTCATGATTAAATAGAGAGATAAGAAAGCTTGGTCTGCACACTTCTTGTTTCTGATTATGGTCTCATGATTAAATAGAGAGATAAGAAAGCTTGGTCTGCACACTTCTTGTTATCCAATCAGAAACAAGTTTTTTAGTCCAATACCAAACAAAATTATATACCCTGTAAACTTCTCCAATTTCTTCAGTTGAAAAAAAAACTAATAACTCTTAGTCCCATACTGCGCAGGGAGAAGGTGACGATTCCTGCAAATAAGCCATTCATAACTCTGAGTGGTTTGGACGCCCAGAACACGGTCATCACTTGGAATGATTCCGCGAAATCGTCCAATGGCACAGTTTACTCCGCAACCGTGACCGTGTATGCTTCAGATTTCACAGCCAGAAATATCACAATCCAGGTAAAGCATTTGGTTGTTAATATGATCAGATGAAGCCAGAAATATCCCAATCCAGGTAAGGTGTTTGGTCTTTAATATCATGTTAAAGAATGAGATCAGTTGATTTAAAGAACTGAGTTGTTTTGCAGAATTCATACGGTTCCGGTAATCTGAAGCGGCACAATCAAGCTGTGGCGTTGAGTATTTCGGGAGATCGTTGCGCGTTTTTCGATTGCAGATTTCTTGCGTATCAGGACACCGTATTAGACAATAGTGGGAAGCATTACTTTCAAAACTGTTATATTGAAGGTGCCGTCGATGTCATATGCGGCAGTGGAAAATCTATATATAAGGTAAAACGTAAAATAAATACAAATGATGGTGACTGCTTTCTTTGTTTATCTGTTTCAGATTTTGTAGCTGATAAACAATTCAATATTTTGGGTTG
Source organism: Pinus taeda (assembly GCA_000404065.3). Taxonomy (NCBI): domain Eukaryota; kingdom Viridiplantae; phylum Streptophyta; class Pinopsida; order Pinales; family Pinaceae; genus Pinus; species Pinus taeda. Next base: position 23,208 of record APFE031091593.1, on the reverse strand, counting down.
TTGAATATTGCAGAACTGCGAACTGCATGCCATCGCCATACACTATGGCGCATTTACAGCTCAGCAGAGATCGTCTCCGTCTGAAGACTCGGGCTTTGTGTTTTTGCACTGCACGTTGACAGGCAAGGGATTAATGTATTTGGGCAGGGCATGGGGTCGTTACTCCACAGTATTATTTGCTGACACTTACATGGATAACATTATCGTGCCACAAGGATGGGATAATTGGAAAGATCCCGCCAGAGAAAAGTAAGCCACTGCTATGCTATCCCTGCACCATGCATGCACATATAATTAGAATCCCATATCTCATTCTAACATTATTGCTTTTCATCCTCTCTCTCTGTGCAGGACTGTTTATGTTGGGCAGTACCAATGTGATGGGCCAGGAGCAGCAGAAAGCCAAAGAGTTGCATGGTCACATGCATTCACTGATCCGATGCAGGTCGCAGCGTTTTTGAACATCAGTTACATTGACGGGGGTAACTGGATCACATAGCTGCCATCAAGTTTTGTGTACAGAGCTCCAACAAATAATAGCACGCAATACATTCGTCGTTTCTGAATTTAGAAATGACTGCATTTTGATAATGCGCTATGCTGCGCATTTGGCGCTAGACAGTGTACGGATATTCTGTCCAATCCTATCGTAACTTAATTTTCCGGCAACGAAAGGCCTTTGTCGTGGACTGGTTTTTATAGTTTGTATGCATTAAATGTGTTCTTTATCAAAGAATGTAGAATAATACGAAAAACGAAACTTAATTTATGGACAATTATGCGTATCCAATGCAAACAATCGGCTCAATTCGAGTATCAACTAAATCCATTAATGTGACTTTGGCATCGAAGACAAACTGAGTGGCTATGCACGAGTAATTGTTTTACCCGCAGTTTAGCCAGACCGTTTTTTCTCTAAGTTTCGGCAATATTTTGATAAAATTCAGTATGGATGTTTGTGAATTTAGGTTACAGTAATATTTATCTGGTATGATTTTTGTAAATTTAGATTACAGTTGTGAAATTTTAAGATTTTAGTTGCCTTAATAATATTTGACGGTGTTGAATCCATTTTCGATCATAAAAAATTGATTCAAATACTAAATTATTTTATCATGCTACCACTTTTAATCATCCAGAGTGGTAAAAAGAAAATATATAGACCCTGTCCCATTGGAAGATTGGATAAGAAACCCGGTCAAGAACAAGCAGAATGTTTCAGTGATATGGAAGGCAATGGTGGAATCATTCAAGATAATTGAACAAGGATTGGCATGGAAGATTGGGAATGGTAGGAATCTGAAGATTGGGAAAGATCCTTGGATAGGATGTAATGAAAACTATGCTTCATCACCTGGCTTAATCAGGGATTTAGAAGAAAAAAACATTTTTTCCCTAGATCAGGTGGAAAAGGCGGGTCAATCAACCATGTGGGGTCAAGCATGGAAAGATGGGGAGGACCTTGAGCTGGATCAAAGGTGGTGGAATGAATGGCATTCTTTTACCCAAGAACTTATTCGCTCCAATGTCAGGCAGGTGGTGGAATGAATGGCATTCTTTTACCCAAGAAGGATGGAGAGATTCGGAATGGTGGTCGAAACACATTTGGAAGCTAAAATGTCTAGCAAAGGCCAGACTCTTTTTCTTTTTCTGGTGTCTACTAAGAAGGAAAATCCCAACCTGGGACATTCTTCAGTCTAGGTTCATGCATGGTCCTGGGAGGTGCACACTTTGCAAAGATGAAGTGGAAACAATCAATCATCTTTTTCTAAACTGCATTGAAACAAAGAATATTTGGGGGGAGGTAGAGAAATTGATGAACAAAAAGTTTGAATGGGGCAATGGGAACCTGGATGAGGCCTGGTCTAAATGGTGGCATCAATATCCGGAAGGGAACATGAGAAATCTTCCGCCCATCATCTGGGTGTTTGGCTTGCTAGAAACAGAAGTATTTTTCAAGATAAGGAAACTCCGCCAAATGTCACTGCCATCCAAGCGGTATCCATCTACACTTCTATCCCGGAACCAGAGGAGAAAAAATCCCAAAATGAAAATAAGACTGTGCAAATCAAAGAAGGCATTCCCTGGGCATTTTTTGATGGTGACTCACAAAATAACCGACAGGAGCAGGTATTATCATCCATATTAATGCAAACCACTCCCTCAAAGCCTCAGTTGGGTTGGGGTCAGGATCAAACAATTTTGCTGAACTGTCAGCACTGAGACTCCTTCTAAGTTGGCTAATTCAAAGAAACACTTTCACAATTCAGGTCTTTGGAGACTCTCTCAATGTTATAAATTGGGTCAACCGAAAAAGTACATGCAAAAACCAAATTCTGAAACCGAAAAAGCACATGCAAAAACCAAATTCTGAAACCCATGCTGGAAGAACTGCAGGTATTAAAATCATCTTTTAACAGCTTCTCTCTATGCCATATCTACAGGGACAACAATGAACCCGTGGACAAGATTTCTAAGGAAGGTTTGCAGCAAACTTTGGGAGGCTGGAAAATAGTGGAAGATCGCCAAGGACAGGTCCTAACATCAGAGCTACCGCCATATGCATAATCTACAACTGCTGTTTTTACATATCTTTTTTTCTTTTTTGTTACTTTCACAGGTTTTAAATCAGACATATATTACAGACTATTTAATCTTTTTGAATATGCACATGGACATGATGGTTTACTTGCTTTATATGGGTTGTTTTCCTCTCTGTTGAGGAGACCCAAATGATATGATGTTTTTTGTTTAAACTGCCTCTCCTGGGGAGGACATTTTTGCTCATGGCTGTAAGTCAAAAAACAACTGACAAAAGTTTTATTTGCAGCAGTATTTTGTTCTGATAACAGTGAAACAAAATGACAGTAAAGATGGCTTTTATTGATTGCATGGTCAATCAATCAGCAGTATTGGAAATGCTCAGCATATGCAATGTAACTTTTTATTTTCTTAATAAAAAGTTCGCTTTTTTTTCTAGAAAAAAAAACACATTATTTATTGTAATTTAAATAAATATTATTGAGACTAAACATGACTTTCATCCATTCTACCCAATCTTTGCTTAAAAGCCATCATTACTTGTCTGCAAATAGTACCTTAAAAAAAAAAATAGTACCTAAAAAAAGAAACCGTTTAGAAGGATATGCTTCCCTATATTCCAATTCAATCAAAATTCTTTTGTGCATGACTAGATCATTTTTGGATAATTTATTTTTTTTAATAAGAAAATGATATTTCTAAAAAAACCTCAATCTTATCTCAGTTGCCTTATTTATAACAATTTTTAAGAGGAATTTGCCATTTTCATGTGTTGCAAATGATATTTTAAATATATATGCAATGATATAAAATCGACATGATTGTCATTGTGAGTATAGTAATTCATTTAACTAGATTAGTTATTATATGATTTTTAATTTTTTTAATTAATTTTTTTTTGTTTTTTAATTGAAATATTTTATATTAAACAAGAAAACAAGATTTATAATGGAAATTGAAGATATTTCTTAGGTTGTTCATTGTAGCAGTCACCATACACAAAGTGCATACTAAACAATTATTTAACATAAAAACCAAATTTAACAAGATACTAAACAATTATTTAACATATTAACCAAATTTAACCAGAAACCAAAAGGATTAAGAAAAAAAGACATGTGTCTATACCAAAGCCATTATAAAATCCATACAAATACGAACCCCAAGTACCAGATCAAATTCGATCACCTCACTATCTCAGCCATTAACTTAGAGAAAAGAAATGGCATTAGAACAAAGTCAAAATTAAAAAATACAAACCTTACTATTGTGTCACAATTACAAAGAATGAAGTCGATATGATGTCATAAGATTACAACTAGTAATTAACATAGGATGCCAAATTGATAAAAATCCACCAGCATCCGAGCACTACAGTAATCATAAGAAATGCCAGACTTATAACCTCTAACAACCTGAACAACAACCATGCATTGAAAGCCACACAACAAGGACATAAAAAAACCAAAATTTCCTTAAGCACACCAAACACGCTGTACCATTCACTCTGTACCACTAGCCATTCTCTGAAGAAGAAATAATTCCTGGCTCTTGCGAACTTGAACAACGGGATCACAAAGATCTCTGGTCACAGAGTCACTCATAAAATAGCCCTCTACACTACCCAAGCGAGAATCCAAGTTATCCCAGTAAAATCGTTGATTATAAGAAAAATAAGTTGTTAAAATCATCTTAATTCTTATTAACAAAAAACTTATTAATCATGCTTTAAAACATGAAGACATGTATCATGCAGTGTCAATACATTTTTATGAACTAATCCAGTCACATTTTTATGAACTAATCCAGTCTCTGAAACTGCTTATGACTCATTAAATCAGTTATAAAATAAAGAATAAATTATAAATAAAAAAATAATAAAAGAAATATGAATTTATATAAAATTATATTAGTTTAATGGTTCATAATGTAATTTATTTCAAGTAGTAATCTAATTTTGATTATTAACTCTGAAATGTCAATTATAAACATGCCTTAAAAAATCTAAAAAGATAAAATACATGATAACAAAAATCTAAAACATAACTAATTTTAAATGAGAAATGTTTAGGTTTAAAAAGTTATTACTAAAATAATTATATATAGAATTAAAGTCTCAAAAGTTATTACTAAAATAATTGTACATAGAAATAAAGTCTCAAGGGTTAATATAATTGGTTGAGTTTCCATCGTTAAAGTACCTTTGTTATTGAGAGGTCACAGGTTCAATTCTCTCAACACTATTGAGGTCAAGCTATGAAGTTGAGTTAGTAGGAAGTGATCCCTTTGTATTGATATGCATAATGCAAATATTCCGTAGATGTAGCGGTCATAGGTTAGTGAACCATATGTGAAAAAAAATCCCAAGTCCTTGTTGTTAAAGCACCTTTTCTATTGAGGTTACAAGTTCATTTCTCTTGGTTGAGTTGATAGGAAGTGATCCCTTCGGGTGGATCTGTGTAGTACAAATATTCTATGGACATAGTGATGTAGCGATCACCAATCTTTGAGGCTTGTGAACCACATACAAAAGAAATCCCCAAGGGTTAGCTTAGTTGGTCGAGTCCTCGTCATTAAAACACCTTTGCTATTGAGAAGTAATAGGTTCAATTAAGAATTTTTGGTTGAGCCAACAAAAAATTATTCTCTTAAATAAATCTACCTAGTACAAATATTTTGTGGGCATAGTGACATAATAGTTACTGCCACAAATAAAAAACACAAAATTAAATTAATTGTACACAGAAATACAAAACGTTGTCACATGTTTTTTGTCATAAATTTATAAAATGTTTTTCAAAAAGTGTCCTTCAATGTTAATGGTTGATTTACAAATTTAAGCTTCCTTTTATATGAGTGGGAGAATTAAAAAAAATAAATTCGATGTTACTTCCTTTTACTCATATTTTTATATTATTAAATTTCCTTTCACCTTAATCGTTGATTTACAAATTAGGTTTCCTTTTGGTGTGTTTAAGAGAGGGATAATTTTAAAAATTAACAAAGTTTTTTTTATTGTGAGGGTGATAGAATTTTTTAGTTTCTCTTAAGCGATAATGGAAGAATGTTGAGGGGTTTTTCATTTTCTTTGTTGAAATTAAATCATTTGAATTGAATTAATGCATTGTTTTTAATCCATCTCGATGCATTTGAAGTGGAAAAAGTGGAGGAATCGGCTCATGAAACTATTTATACCGGTGGGAATTAGTTTGGTGAAATGAGATCTAAACACCTTTTGAGAGCATTTTTAGGCATCAAACGACATTATTTGGGGTAAAATTTTTCCGCTTTAGCATGAACCTATTTATATTTTTCTACACACAAAAACCTTTTCAACGATGCAAGAAGCGCGTCAATTAGAGTCTGTTTGCAAAAGTTATGTCACTCAAATAGTTGACCTTCCTATTTTTACACCAATAGTTCGGAAGGATGTTATGTCAGCTCCCATTATTTATGGAAAAGGGGTTAGCCACATGTTTGTGATGTAAAAGGCTCTAGAACAGTCTATTTTATAACTCTAGTTAAGAGTTAATGTAGTCAAACTTAACCACTCGTAGGCTATCAGGTTGTGTTATAGCCGTGCCATTGGGAGGAAAACACATTCCATTCTTTCGAAAGCATTTTGTTTCATGCCTGAGAAAAGATAGCCAGGAGAGATAGGAGGTAGATCACATAAGGAGGATCTATGCATTGTAGTAGCCCATGGGCCACATGCATTACTTCTTTGTACTTGCAACCATATTTCCAGACAGAGAAAGAGAGCAAAGCGGGCTCACCTTCCAACTGGGTTTTCTCCTAAAAAGGTTTCCCGGAGAGCATATATTGTGTCTTGTGTGTGTGAGATTATTTTGTCATTCCCTACTTTTATGCATAATTTATATTAGCATGCATGTACTAATTACAGTTAAATCCATAAATATTAATGTTTAATAAACTACAACAGTGTAAAATTTTAGTATTTTAATATATTATTATCATATATGTTGTGACGAATTGTCTAGTGGAATATCCACTGCAGTTTATGGATCATTACAATGCATGTAAAATTATTTTTATGAGTAATATAAAGCTTTTAATTCACAAAAAAATAGGTTGACATGAAAGAAAAAAAAAATATAATCTTGTTCCATTGCTCTCAATAATGTCTAAGTTCATGATATTTATGTTAATTAATTAAACAAAGTCTTCCGTATAAATCACATGAGAGAATTTTTTGGCTGACACGTTTCAAACCAACAAGTGTGGTTCATCCTCAGGACCAGATGAAGAGGCGAACCATGGGAAAGGCTTAAATAGAGAGAAATTCATGGAATTTGTTTTGCAAATTCTATTATTATTTACCTGGAAGGAAAACACAAAAACCCCAAAGTACTTGCCTACATCTCATGGATGGTAAACTAGGTAAACTATCGGCTTACGTGGCCTTGCCCCAAAGGAATCAAAGAGAGTTGTACTTGTGATCAGAAACAATTAGCAATTATCTCAGAGAATATCATGTTTGGCTCTAGACCAAATAAACTAACCCTTAAGACTTGCAAATTAAAATTGGTTAGTATAAGGTACAGCTAAATTATGTAGTGTATAAAATGAATTGATATAACCATTAATATCATATTACACTTTTACCTTTGCCTTCAATGCCGAAGAAATTAAAACAACTACGAAAACAAATTGACTTTGAAATTATTCTTCAACATTTCCATGAAAGAAAACATGAACATTCACTAAAAATGACAATTAATAATGACCTTTACTTACATATATTTACATAATTGCTTTAAATATATGAGTGAGAACAATGCACTCAATTCTCAAAATTCCAATTCAATAATTCCAAGATCATAAGAGACATTGGGACATGTCAAACACCGTTTAATTAATTATATAAACTCATAGAACGAAGGTTATTGATATATTTTTTATTCACACTTGTATGATGTTTTTGTAGATCTAATAAACAAATTCAATATAGTAAAAATTAATAATTATTGTTGGAGTCATTGATGAGTTACCACTCGTGAGTGATAACCATTATGTATGGAGGCGATGGATAGCCAGACTCATCTATTTCTTTGATTCTCCTCTGAAAAATCATTTTGGAATGGTGTATTTAATATGTTTCATTTATAAGCAGATTATAACTACTCTTTTGTGGTTGATTGTATTGGAGACTGGATTATTGAATATAAAACATTTGGACTACTTCCAATATACATTGGGGTTTCGACCCAAAGAATGCATTATTGTCCTGAGCTCCTTTGTTGTGATACATCCACCTCCATCCTTGTCAAAAAAGCTAAAAGCCTCCCTGAACTTAGACATAACCTCCATCCCATATTCCTTTAGTAGAGAAAACCCTTCTCTCATTTTCTGACCATGCCAATCTACCCTCCATCCCATATTCTCTCATGAGCCCTATGTAAACCACCATTTCATTTAAGGATGGGGAATTTGATGCGTACTCTAACCATATTTGTTAGATACTTTCCCCCTTTTCTTGCTTATTCATTCATTACCAAACACTATACCACTAGCTCTAAGAATCTTGTGGATACTATCACCACAATAAATGCATATTTTATTTTATAGGAGACAAGAATTGTATATTTACCTTTGGGACACTCCAAAAATATTTTGATGCACCTTTGTGATCTTTATGACTTTATGACCTTAATTCCCATTCCATGTTCATCCATGTGGATTCACTTTATGATGTTCTACAACAACCTAATGTCCTTATCAACTTCCTCTCATCTTTATTCCTAAATTTATTGTTTCAGATGGCCTTCCAAAGAACTTCTTACTTGATGGATTATGATACCCACAAGTAGATCTGTCTAGAGAAAGGCAAGGTAGAGAACCAATTGGTTGCCACAACTAGTCCTATAGGGATTTTTCATAAGATTGATCACTATGGGTACCTTCATCCCATAGAGGTGGTTGAGTCTTGAGCTTCTTGGTGATCAGCCGTCGCATGGGATTCCATGCCAAGGGTTGGGTATCCCTGAGGAGAACCGCTCACACAATGACCTAGCCTAACCCACTTTGAATTGGTTTTTTGATGCACTTCGACTTTGGACCGTGGGAATGTGAAGGATGTTAAGCTCCCTAATATGTCAAATTCTATGTCTCAATGTAAGTGATCGATGGGTGTTATTGGAAGCCTATCCCACTGATCCTACACCTAAAATACATAGATTCTTTGGCCCTAGTGCCCAAGTGGGCTTAATACATGTATGTTAAATTATTAAGGTGTGGTGTTTCAAGTCTTGTCTTGGCGGTGTTAACCAATCTCATGTTCGTTTAGCGCCTGAGTGTGTGAAAATGATGTGTCAAGTGGATGAGTTAATTAAGAATGTTTTATGATGCTATGTGTTGTTAAAAATAAAGTGCCGAAAGACTATAAATAATGATGAAAAGGACAGGAAAATAAACATCCAATCAAGTACACAAAAACCTACCCAAAAAGGCTCTCAAGAAGCTAAGGAAGAGAGGTAAAACAAGCTACTCAAAGACACATAAAATGCCTAAAACACCTAATGTTAAAGGTATTGAGATCTAGAGGCACTAATCTGCTGTAAATGGTGTAGACACACAAAATAAATCAGAGGTGACAAATGTTGCAAAGGATAGGTATGAAGCTCCAAAACCCAGGATGTTGAAGGGGATCTTAAGGGGGAAAGGAAAAACCCAAACTCTAAAGGGATAAAATGTGAAATAAACCTATCCATAAGTCATGTAAAGTAATGGATTAGACTTTGAAAATTAGTGGTTGAAAATGATGAAACCATAGTCTCCTCATGTAGCCAATATATTCCTAAAATGGTGGAGGTGTACTCCCCTAGGGGGATTTTTGCTTCCTCAAAGAGAAAAATTAAGGGAATCTAGGCCTATAGGATACTGAAATAGAGATAAGAAACCTTTCGAGTACACACACGACACTCTCAACAAGTCTGAAAAATTCTGAAAAATTCTTGGAAAAAATCGAAAAGGCGCGTACTAACTTGGAAATAATGGAAAACACAGATAATGGGCCAAAAAGTGTGGTTTGGAATGTAGATATTGGGCTGAAAAGTGTGTTTTTCTTTTGGGACTCTCAGTCAATAGATCTTGCATAGATTTTTTTGACTTCTACTCGAATGGTACCTATGACATACGAAAAGAACCAGAAAATCATCAAAATCTGAAAATTTGACAAAAAAAGAAAGAAAACTATAACTAGAAATTGAGAGGCTATAAATAGTTGTAGAAAACCTTGACATTTACTCAAATTTCAGTCACGCAGGAACTAAATTATTAGACCAACAGATTTTCCATTTGTTAGTATGAAATTTCTTGGAAGGTGTACCAAAAACATATCAGTTAAGCCATTGGTGACAAGTGACCCTAAAAAACATTTTTGGTTTCTTATGCTTCATATCAACAATAATAAAACGAGAGAAACCTGCAATAGTAGTAATTCAAAAATATTTCTACTAGCCAAATCTTCAATAGGTTTTCCATTGGTATATTAGATCATGCACTGCCTATGTCATTGTAAACCAACCATCAAGAAGTAGGGGTTGTACACTCCTTTAAATAGCCTAGGAAATCCTTAGGATTTAGTCACTATGGATTAAATGTTATTTTTCCCTCCACCAAGCATGGTAATGTTTGTGTGTTTTTGGACATCGGTCGATTCTCTAAGATGGCCATTTTGGCACCATGCAAGAAGAGTATCAAAGTTGAAGCCTCTTTTGGGCTTTATACCACCATTTTTCAACCTTGTGACACCTAAAAACCTTTATGACTACTATTGTTTTCATTTAAATTAATAAAAAAGATTCATATTAATCTCTAACATCTGTATTAGTTGTTGTTGATGACCAATATGGGATTAAAAGACATATCTTTGGCACTTTTTATGCACCAATTCTTTATATACCTTTGAGGTAAGTGATTTAAACTTATATATATATATATAGTGATAGGTTAGTATATTTTAGGTCTATGTGGTGTGATTTTGCAGATAAAGAGCTCAAACTTTCCATAATGATCTTTGAAACTATTGGCGTTTTGAATCGAAAAGAGGCTCCATCTCCAGGACAATGGTTCAAAGAAAGAGGAGGCGAGTAAAATGTATAAATATAAAAAATAGGAGAGGAAATGGTTGGTAGATCTGTATATAGTGATAGGTTTCTCACTTGCATAGTGCATTATTAACCTGAAATCATGTCAACATCGTGCCATAGGGTTGATCCCTTCAAGTTGCATAATTTCCTTGTCTTATTTGTTGTGAGATGTAATTTGTTTTGTAGTGCCAACCCTTAATGGGTTACTTTAGTTAGAACTATTTTTTACTTATCTTTCAGCCCATCAATATCTATCGAATCATTCTTGATATGTTACATTATTATCTTCTTATTGATTTCATCCCATGTCACTTGTAATTTCCAATTAATGAACTCCTTCAAGAAGTAAATTATACTCTTGTTATGATGATGATTATGATTAACATCCATTAAGATCATAATTTATCTACGTGATATTAAAAAGAAAAGAGATAACCTAGATTATTTTAGAATATTATTTCTTGTTCAAAATGCATTAGGAAAAGCATTCCAAGATTACCATAGTTTTGATGAATTAGGAGCTTAGAAGGTTAGTGTTGTAACAAATATTTTGAAATCGAGTTCTAATTTGGGTGTAGTCATGGCACTCTAGGAAAAGGTTCCTTTCATCTTCAACCCTCTTAGTTTCACAGAGATGATAAATTCTAGCATCACACTATATTTTGAGAAAGTGACTTTCATCTTCAACCTTCTTAGTGTCACAAAGATGATAAATTCTAGCATCACAAGTGCCTTTCATCTTCAAACCTCTTAGTGTCACATAGATGATAAATTATAGCATCACACTATATTTTTAGAAAGTTACTTTCATCTTCAACCCTCTTAGTGTGACAAATATAATAAATTCTAGCATCACAATATATTTTGGGAATAGTTCAATGCCCAACTTCATTGTGGAGCTTATAAAAGTTCATAAATGTTTTATAAATGTTGATTTTCTTGTTTGTACTAGTTAGAATTGAGAATTAACTACCTTCTTAAATATTATCTTAACTTTTATTTTGCAACTCTTTATTGCACCATAAAAATTTAAAATTAAAATATAACAATATTTTTAATGTCATCTATATAATAGCATATTTCTATATTCTCCTATTATTTAACACAATATCCACTTAGTTTGGTAGCAATCAACTTTACAAACACTATACTTTTGTAACAAACCTTGACATCACTCTCCAACATCTGAGTTTTTTTTTTTCTTTGGTCTAACTAATAATAATGCATCGACTAATGTACTAAAAATCAATATTTCTACTCCATATGTGTCCCTTTTTTTTCAACATACCATTATAAATCATATTTGTATTATTTTCATGAAACTCAACTCAACTACTTAATCCAGATATTACATACCTCAATATTATTATAATTATTTTCACCAACTTGACTCGTGATTTAATCTACTAGTTGTATACTTGGCCATTTAATGCCGTATGACAAGGTCTGCACACCATTGTACACATGGAGGGCGATGAACTTAATTTATTTACGATTTCATGTGAGGTAGCAACCTACTTGCTTCCTTTGGCACTCCCTATACTTGATAGTTGTGCAATGGATAGCACAGACCCAATAATCCACCTACTCGTCACCCAATCCCATGTGAGGAGGTATGTGATGGAACGAATCTTCATGGTTACAGTTTCGAGGGTACATCAATGGTTGTGTATCCTTGTCTCCATACCAAAAACTCTAATGTATTAGGGTTAACCCTATCCTATTCCTGACCTCCTAAGTTCTCTTTTCTGCCCGTTTCCTCGCCCTCTTCCAATTTTAACAAAGCTATTGTTCCTTCACATTTCAAAACGCACATTCATAAACCTGTCCCTTTCCAGGGTCTGATTTGAGGTTAATTTCACCATTTCGAAATTGTTTTCCTACTCCATTGCTCGGGCATAGCCCTGGTTCACCGCGGTGTTTGATAGTCACGGGTTCATTACCATTTCCTATCACTTATGAGAGAACTCTGAGCGACGACATGGGGACAATGAAGGGTTGGTGTTCGGCTATGCTTCACTTGACCTGGTTTCAGGTAATTTTTTCAAAAAGATAATTTTGGAAATTGAGTAAAAAAGATAATTTTACTCCACTACACTTAAGATTTCCACTTCCAATACCCAGGTTAGTTTATTGGCTAAGCTTCTCCTAGTTTAAGATTGCTTTAGTCTATTTCCCTTATTTTCTTTGAATCTAAGTAGTGAATTCTTTCCTTGAATCTAGGTGGGTCGCCAGCAACAGACCTCAGCAAGTTTATCCAGGTAAGGGTTTTGGGATTTATTATTTGCATGCCATAGTCTAGTTTGATGGAAATTTCTTACTTGAATGAGTCCACAGTTAATTGATACGTGTTTGTCTGGTCCTCACAAGTATGCTTTATACTGGAGTTTGGACCGGAAGATATATTTCACAACTGGCTCACTTTGCACTAATTGTCCCTTGTATGCTTCCAGGTTGGTTCCTTACTGGTTTTGACCTCCTCCACTCCATGGAGTTTGATTCTTGACATTACAATTTCTCCATTATTGTTCTGCTAAGTTTTTCCCTATATGGAAGGCCTTACAGTATGGTGGTCATGAGGGTTGTTATCACTGTGACTGTATAAATTTTCTAAGGAATACGTCAGGGTACCCTCCAATGTTTGGTTCGAATACTTATCTTTTCTATTTAGTCTAAGTTGGACTTCATTTGGGGGTATCAACCTAAGCAAGATGAGATAATTGTTATGTTCATGCTTATTTAACTGTGCACATAGTTTATAAGACTCTATTTGGACATATCATAGAGTTTTGTGTTTTGTAAAGCCAAGTTGTAGGCTCACGATTTAGCGGACATATGTTAACGAACAAATTCTTAAGTTATCCCCTATTTTGGGTCTATTGGTATTCATATGTATTGCAGAGCTCTGTTCTTAAAATGTTTTATGGTTCTATTATTGAAACCCTAAATGGTTATCTTGATGTATCTAGTTCTATACATGAGTGTTTATCGAAGTATATATGTATACATACATTTTTAGTTAATCATATTGACACTTTGTTGTACTACTCAAGCGGATTTTTCTGGTTTAGTATTTTGTATTTATACCTATTTTGTATACCCTTTATGGAGCAGTTCTTGTAGACCTCCTTAGTGATTGACCTTCATTTAATATTTGAACTTTGCTAAAAAGTATATATGATCTTATCCTAGAAATCAGTTGTCATTCATTAAATTTTATATAGTTAATCTACGTAGTCTGAAGGCATGAAAAGTATTAGCACAACGTAAATGCACAGTTCCAACTTCTGTCTTCTTGCAAGATTGTATGTCATACGTCTATTGATTTACTTAACTTTACTGTAAAATTTCCACTATCTGCATGCATTTAACTATATAAATTAAATTTGTGAAGGCAAAGTCTTCACCTTTGTTAATTTCGAACTGGTATGCCAATTTGTTAATTTACCCTCTTAATTCACGGCCAATCGTACTATATTATTTCACTGGATTAAAATATCCAAATGAATTGCATAAGTCTTGTCATGCATTTGATTTAAGACGTGCACAAGTAAATACACCTACTTTTTTTCATGCACCAGATTGTGAGTGTTCAATGGAAATACGTAGATGCTTCATGAATTTAGTTCTAAACATGCAAGTATAACTACATGCACTACCTAATGCACATAATTAAAAAGCGTTCAATATAATGCATAATTTTTTTGTTCCTCCATTTCGATTAATATGATATGCATTGAATCTCTCATGCAAATCACCACAACATATTAATTTAATATATTCCCCACAACATGCATGCATTAATTTAATATATTACCTCTGTGTGCAAGGTTTCTGGCCCATAAATCTCAACCGGCTACGACATGTATATTATTTTTCCCTTAATTTCACTGTCGAAGTAGGATTTTGAGAACCTGAAACCCTTTAAGAAGAATTTCTACGAGGAGGTAGAGGACATCACCTCTATGACTGAAGACGAGGTGAGGGAATATCGCAAGAGACGTGAAATTACAGTCGATGGCCGGGATATTCCCAAGCCCCTCAAAAGTTTGCGTGACACAGGTTTTCCAGGTATTATTAATATTTGTCTCTTCATCATAATTCATTTTCCAACCATTCCCCCACCACCAAAAAAGGAATGCCTGGGTGCAAAACTAACACTCGTTCCCCAAAGAAATGATTTTATGTCTAAATTTTTTTTAAGAATTCCCCAAAGATTTTGTCTAACAAATTTTTAAGACATAATAGAGATAGGGTTTAGAGTTTTGAGGAATTTGTGACTTCGGTAATTATACACATTCTCTCCCTTATCTCTTTTATCTTTTTTACTTGACATTATAACATTACATTCTCTTATATCTAACTTTTTTTTATTTAAATTTTTAAATATTACCACTCATTGTTTTAGGATATTTGAGAGTGGTTCGAACCTCATCGAACTTTAAGATATTTGACAGTGGTTCCAACCTCATTGGACTTGAAGAAAGTAGAAGTTCATATCAATTTAGTGCCCTTAATAGTTTTCAAGATTGTGGGTTTTCAGTATTGGGTGTTTTCATTGGATTGCTCAATGATGAATTTACATGAGATTTATTGTTATTGTTAGGGTTTTATCATTATTATATATATATATATATATTTTAGAAATGAGACCCTATTCTAGGAACTTCTATGTCCTAGTCCCCTCAAATTTCCTTGAGAATGGTTCGACATGCCCCTCCATATGTGTTTCTCTGCTCCTGCACTCCCATACTAAAAACTTTGTGGAAAATTGGTTCCCAACACATTTCCTTGGGGATATGTTGTTGAAGCTATGGAAGGTTGCCTCCCGTAACTTTAATCTAGCAATAGATTTAGCCTATAATTTTAGAGGTTTTGCAAGAACTTAGTATTTTTGGGACCTGGACTCCTTGAAGCGATTTTTATTATAAGCTTCAACCGCACTTCATCCCTGAATTTTTCAGTTGTGACTTAGTCTTGGCTTCTATTGTGCACCTTTTTCTTTGTGATGGGATTAAATTGTTGAAACTTCCTTGCACGTGGATTTTTTGTGTGTGAAGTTTTCCTGTTTGACTGTTTCTGATATTAATTTTTTACATCACGACATCCAACTACTCTCTTGCTCTCCTATCCAAGAGGAGAAAGTTTCAACCATCCTTGTTAGCTAAGCGTTTCTGCCGGAAGGTTAAATTATTCTTCTACTTTGCTCCAGTTTCCTCTCTAAATAATAGGCAATGATAGGATGGTAATCTAGATTAATTCTACCATGAATTCTAAGAAGGAATTTTCCTCAGCACAAGTGCAAAGTTAGAGGATGTGTAACATTCCTTGGCTATGTGTCTGTCTTTGCTGAATTTAAATTGCAGCACATCACTACTTTCCTTCTAATTCCCACGTTCTTGAATTGCTATGAGGGATTGCTATTGAAGGTTGACATGATAAAAAGGGTAGTTGTAGTGCTTCTATGCTTTGACCTTGTATTCTCTGGTGAGACTATGTTGCCCATCCCTGAGAAGGGACTGTTTTGCAAAATCTGTAGATACTTTATTGTATGATATTAATGTGCCAATTTCCTATTCTTTGTAATATTTTTTTAAGATCCTTTCTCACTATGATTGTTTTCATATTTCAAATCTTTTTAAGGATGTATTTATGATATGAACCAAGGGAATATAAGGGGTTAAATGTATATGATATGATTCCAAAGGGTAGTATTTATGGGGTTAAATGCCTATGTTATGTGTAAATAATTATGTAATATGGTTGGCTTAATAAGTAATGGGCCATATGTGCACTGTTTAAATAGGTATATAAAGAAATCATATAATCATTATTGAAGGCATGTGATTTGAATGTATAAATGTATTTGGTATTTGGAGGAGTTTCTCTTATTGTTATCTTAGTTAAAAGTACCCCTCACATGTTAACATGTCTGTGTATTGATGATTGATGATTCCTTGAATGCTATGTTGAATTGTACATGAATGCAGGATAATTTAGACATTTTTCTTTTGGCCTTCTTGAATTGGACTTGGTTGCCCTATATTTTATGATTTCTATCCAACCTAAAAATTTGAAATGTGTAAAATAGATTGTTGAGCAACAGTCAAAGCTCAGGCCTTTCTATATCTATTTTGGGTGTTAGATTTTACTGATTATCAAAATTGTGGTTTTAAGACATTTTTGGAATGTAAGAAAAATTATGCTAATTTTTGAATTGCGGGTATTTTTTTTTGTCAGAGTATGTTCTTGAAGAGGTTGTAAAGGTAGGCTTTACGGATCCAACACCTATTCAAGCTCAAGGATGGCCTATGGCTTTGAAAGGGCGGGATTTAATTGGTATTGCTGAGACAGGTTCTGGGAAGACACTGGCATATCTTTTGCTTGCTATTGTTCATGTTAATGCTCAACCTTATTTAGGTTTGTTATTGCGTCTTTCAGCTTTAAACTGTCTAGAGGCTTATCTCCTCCTTGGCCCTTTTACTGTGATGTAATTTTTTTTAAGTATGATCTCTTGATGGGAGGGAAATGTCTTTTTCCTCCCTCCCTACCATACATGGCTACATATTAAATGCTATCGCTTGTTGTCGTATATCAGCTCCAGGAGATGGGCCTATTGTCTTGGTGTTGGCACCTACACGTGAGCTTGCTGTCCAGATCCAGCAAGAGGCAACTAAATTTGGGGCATCGTCAAAAATAAAGAATACGTGTATATATGGAGGTGCTCCCAAAGGTCCACAAGTACGAGATCTTTCGAAAGGTAGGTTACTTTGCATGCTACAGATATTAGAAATTGTCGCATCACTTTAAGCCTTTTATGTATTCGCGGATCTCGATCGTTTATGTTTTATTGTTTCATTGCCTTCACTGTTTATATGTTCTCAAACCTTTGGATGTCACTCTGAATTGCTAATTTTATTCTTCCCTTGTTTGGATTTAGGGGTTGAGATTGTCATTGCAACTCCGGGTCGGTTAATCGATATGTTGGAGTCACAAAATACAAACTTGCGAAGAGTGACATATCTTGTGTTAGATGAAGCTGATCGTATGCTAGACATGGGTTTTGAACCACAGATAAAAAAAATTGTTTCTCAAGTATGTATCGTTGCCATTTAATATATACTATAGGCTTAGTTGCACAGGATAAATTGCACACGTAAACTTTTCAATATGACCTGTTTTGTGGCTATAATATTGATTTCCATTACTTATTGACTCAGGTATCAGAGCTGTTTTCATTAGTAGTTAAGAATGCATTATAAAAGACCATAAAAAGCTGATTTTATTTTATTTTTTTATTTTTCTCTGGTATTATCAATTTTGTCCTGTCCTGGCCAAGGAAGAAGGTTGGTATTGAAACCTGAACTGTGGGTTTTGAACATTTGTTTTGGGAGCAGCAATGTCTCATTTTGATTTTGATTATTCACAGTAGAATTCATTAATACAAAGTAGTGTCTAGAAATGTAAGTTCATGTCCATGGTTTCCAGACAATTGTAACTTTGAACAGCACACACACGCACGTGTATGTATGGACTTTATATCGGTGCCTTACTGAAAAGGACCTTGTTGGTGATGGCAGTGAATTATTAGTTACTTAGAACTTTTCCCTGGGGTATGGACCAACCTTTGCGGATCTGTCTGTAATCCATGTTTATCTGCTGGAAAATGTTTAATTAACCTATCTTCCTGCACTATTTCTCCCCTTTGACATCAGAGCTATTTGGTGTCTGTTGTAACCAATTCTTAATCTTCCCTGGTATGCAGATTCGGCCAGATCGGCAGACATTATACTGGAGTGCAACTTGGCCAAAGGAAGTCGAGCTTCTTGCTAGGCAATCTCTGCATAATCCGTACAAGGTGGTTTCTTTTCTACAAGTCTGCATGTAATGAAATTGAGCTCTGCTTTTTTTGGGTGGCAAGTGATGGTCTCTGTTATGTTTGCAACTTTATTATTATTGGAGTCTATCGGAGGTTTTCCAATTTCTGCTAAAGCTGTATGAATTTTTGTCTTTCTAGGTAATAATTGGCTCACAAGAACTCAAGGCAAACCATGCTATTGAGCAAATTGTGGAGATTGTTTCTGAACATGAGAAGTATACAAGGTGCAGTTTATCCTTCCTAGGTGCAGTTTATAGTATATACTGACTATCGTTTTGCTTTTTAGCTGTGCAAATGAACCCATGAATTAAGACATTTCTCTTTCAGGTTAATACATCTCTTAGAGGAGATCATGGATGGTAGCCGCTTGCTTATCTTTTTGGAAACTAAAAAAGGCTGTGACCAAGTTACTAGGAAACTTCGTATGGATGGATGGCCAGCACTATCAATTCATGGAGATAAAAGCCAAGCTGAGAGAGACTGGGTCTTATCAGAATTTAAGGCTGGAAAGAGCCCTATTATGACTGCTACCGATGTTGCTGCACGAGGCTTGGGTATGTAGAAATTGATGTATTAAAGAATCGAAAGTTCACTTTTTGTACACCATAATGTTTACAAGGTTGTTTTTTATTACCTATTCACGGTTCATCTCTTTATTTTTTAGAATAGAGGAGGTTGATTATAGGATCAGCTATGTAGATTCCAAACTTCTTGCCTTTAGCTCCAGGAGCTGAATTGACATGTTATTGGGGATTAGAACTGAAATTATTTGATATTTTCAGTGGGCTGATCATTACAAGTTGGGTGGAGGGGTGCATAAATAATGCATTGATTGAAATTTAGGGGGTTGATTTTTTCAGGTTGGGGATTATGGGCTGCTAGTGGTTATTCTGAAGCATGGATTGTAACTTGGCGGTGATTGAATACAACTCCTATGTTTGATGGAAGGGAACCTCGTTGCCGCCGCCATTGGTCTGGTCCAAATTTATGGAGTTGGCTTTCTAGTGCAACCTGATTGGCTTTTGCAGCATGTGACCTTTCTCTCGTATGTGGCAGATTTTGCTGTAGTCTACTGTCAGATGACAAGCCTTTCTTGGACTGTGTAATAGGAATTGCATTATTGAAGCATGGTTTCTTATTTCATGGTTATTGTTCTATGATTTTGTCTTGCATATGGACATTTCATTAGGGCCATACCTATATCACCCAATTGGATCTACTTTAGAAAGCCAATACTATTAATGAGGCCTGTAGTCTGAGAGTTCACTTATGCATCAGGTATATTCTTATGTTGGGTGCAGGGATAGAATATACTACATTTATTGCCAAATATAACATTTTTCTTCTTAGTGATAGAGAGAGATGACCTATTTTCCATCTGGTGATCGTTAGTGGTGCTTCTTTTACTTACAAGATAGAGATGCTTGCAGTCCTCTCTTATTCTATATATGCATGTATTAGCCATTCACATTGACTATTTTTGGGCATCAATTATATCCATGTAATTATTTTCTTCCTCCTGGCATAATGTTTTGGGTATGAACTGTAATTGACAATCTTGTACAAATAAGATCGAGTTCTTGAATTGCATTAATTAGTCATGTGTACTTGTACAACTAAGATGATATGCTTAGGCCCTCTTATTATATTTTGATTACAAGTCCAGTTTGATCTTTTGACACATTCTCTATTCCATCATACAATATCGATTTTACATATTATTTTAAAATTTCATATCATTAATCATCTCATTTTTTTTCCACCTGTCAGGTCGTCAAATGATAGAGCATACAAAGAGGCTAGTTGAAGAAAGGTTCACAATAGTTGGTGGTTACCAATACAATGCAGAGGTAGGCTATTATTTAGCAACTAAAAGCATTTGTAACATTTGAACTAGATCAGTAATGACATGAAGTACGCTTGTTTTATTGGTGATAATCCAAGTTCTTGAAATCATATTGGGTGATCTGATCCTAACCAAGATTTCTACTGTAAAGCTTGATATTATATTTTTATATTTGAATCTAGGTTGTATATGGAGATACAGATTCAGTTATGATACAGTTTGGTGTACCAAATATAGAAGAGGCCATGACGCTAGGGAGGGAAGCCTCAGATTATATTAGTGGTACATTTACAAAGGTAAAATGTCAAGAATTTTAAATATCCGTGAAGCCTCTAGAGTTGTTAATGATGTTTTTGTAGGGATGCATGTTTTAATATCACCTTTCTTTTTAAAACTAATCTTCTTTTGACATTCCACTTCCATGAGATCTTTGTAAATATGCACAGGACAAGATGATCAATTATGCTTTTCTGTGGCTTATCTGCATTTTTTTGGTGCATCTTTGACATCTAATCAGTGCGTTATTTAACATATGATTTTATGCAGCCTATTAAACTGATTTGAAAAAATATAATACCCATACTTGTTGATCAGCAAGAAAAGATATGCTGGGTTGCTGTGGACAAAGCCAGATGATTATGACAAAATGGATACTAAAGGTGACAAACCTGATCTTTTTGTTTTAAAGACAGGCCTTAGTGTTTGTGAAGGCTCAAAATTCTCTTAGAAAAATAATTTATTTGATGCCTTCTTAATTATTAAATATTCTCGATCTTTGAAATATTCCATATCAATAGGCATTGAAATAGTGCAAAGGGACAATTGCCTACTGGTGAAGAACTTGGTTACAGAGTGCCTTCACAAAATACTCATTGATCGTGACATACCTGGTGCAGTGCAGTATGTCAAGAACACTATTTCTGACTTGTTAATGAACATAATGGATTTGTCACTTTTGGTGATAACTAAGGTGAGAACAATGAATCCTTCTGCATGTTTATGACCAATTTTTTTTGACCATTTGTTACTTTTGAAATGGAGAAAATATGATAGGGGGAAGAGGAGATTTACATTGATAGCAAGTCACTTATTACATATTCCTGGTTTCAAGTGTTAGAAGTATATACTATATACCTACTTCGGGACATTTCACATGATTTTACAACTTTTAACTTTACTTAAATTCTCATAAAATCGTGAATTTTTCAAATAGCTCTTTAACTTATCTGCATCCATTTAGATTATTGTTCTTTTGATATACATGTAATTACATTTGGCTTTGGAAAATGAACCTAATTTACATTGTATGTCGTTTTCTTCGTTATATATATATGAATTTGAGATCTTCGTTTTTACAGATTTGAAAGGCTGTCAAGGAGGTCATGACCGCTTAGGTACGGAAGGTGTGCTTTGAGTAAGCCTGGGCTGCTTTGTAACCAATTTTAAAATTTATATGCCTTACAAGTTGTTTGGCTTTTAAACATGTTGGATACCGGATTCTAATTTCTTGTCATGAGCTTTTTAAGTTTGAAGTGGCATCATGTCTTTCATAGAAGGTAAATCTGGATCAGTATCAAGGTTTGAATTTTCATGCAGAACTAACCACCCATTGGTTACAAACCAGATTATTTCTGGGGGCTTTAACATGCAAGTGGCCTTGGCAATTTTCAAATGCATAACCATAGCAACATAACTTATATAAAATCATATCCGCATATCGATGCCATTTGACTGTAAGTGGCACATGTGTCTCGGGCACTTCGTGCGATGTCAAGCACGTTATTTTCCCCAACAGTATTGGACCATAGCGATAGGCCTCTGGAGTCTGAACTGTTTACCTCAACATCACCTCAGATATTTTATTTCGCTATGTTTCTTACAACAGTTGGAACTATGAAGTTGCATGAATGTCGTGACTCATGGAAATCAGGATGGTGGCCCTTGAAGAGCCTTATGTGGATTGCTCTGATGGTGATCCACTTTTTTATTCCATCTGCTTTTATTCAATTCTATGGTGAGTTTAATTAAAATGATTCTCAACAATCTATTTCAATACCAAATCTGGTTCAAATTACCAATTTTTACTCTGTTTCTGCTTAAATTAGACAGGTTTCATGACTTTGTGGCAAATTGCAATTAGACATCAAAATTGTCCAAACATGGACTTCATAAAGTGACATATCATAAACTAACGTCTTTGTAACTATTGATGCAGGTGAAGTTGCTAGATTTGGTGCTGGGTATGCTTCTCTTCTTTCACGTTTTTTGGATACAATGTGCCTTTTAAGTACACAAACAATCTGCTTGGATAAATTAACTTATGGAGAATCAATTTTACATTTGCTAATTTGTAGAAAACAGTTGATGACAAATCCAGGGGTGGGGGTTGGTGATATTTTCACGCAATGTTTCACTAGTTCAGTGATATCTAACAGATCCCCCGTACAACAATCACCTACGTCATCAAAATGTCTCCCTACATTCTGTACTTGGAAGGGATTCAGTCAATATTTACTGCTAGTAATGGGAGGAAGAAGTGTCAAGGGAGGCTCTTATACAATTGAAGAGAATCAAAACATGACAATATATAATATATCTACATTTTTAATCTCATGCTGAGAAAAATTGATTACTGTTTAGCTGCGGCAGAAACAGATGTTTGCAGGTCATATCCTTTATCAATACTATCAGGATATTCTTAAGGGCATTGTTGTTTGCCTATGCTAACAATCTGTTTGTTGAGTCAGGGTCTGACAAAGACTGGAGATGACTATGCAGTCAAGGCAGCACACGTGGAACTAGCTGAGCACATGCGGAAGGTAAATACTGGA
>APFE031091580.1:357299-388132 GCA_000404065.3 Pinus taeda | reverse complement strand
GGAGCTTATGTATTGTGTATGTTTTCCGCAATAGTACATGATCAGGATAATCTCCATTGAATATGTGTTAAATTATTCAAAATTTCTACAGTCTCCTCTGTACTTCTCCAATTGTGGCTACTCCACAATTGTCTGAGACTTCTACTGAGACTGCTTGAGTGGATCTCTCCACTTGATCTTCTCTTTGCTTATCCAATTGTGGCTTCTCCACAATTGTCTAACACTGCTTCTGAGGCTTCTTCTGGGACTTCATGTTGAGAGGTAACTCACTCTTCCTTTCAACCGCCAAGTCTCCAACCTTTTCCTTGTTCCTTAAGGCATTTCATGCATATTGAAATTCAAGAGAATACACGTTCTTGACTCGTGAACCGATCTATTTCACTTTTATCGTGGCGATTTGTCTAAGGAAAACATTTCCGTTACTAAAAATCACATCATAGACATGGTCTTCCAATACCGTGACTGAAACAAGATTCTTCTTTAGTCCTAGAACATACATCACATCTGTGATTCTAAGAGGGGAGCTAGACTCCCTCTGAAAGATAATTGTACCGATCCTAGTAGCTCTATACCTCCTGTCATCTCTAAACTTTATGCTCTACTTGAGGTCTTTCTCCTGAAAATCACTAAATAGATCTCTATTCCCTATTATATGGAATGAGGCACCACTGTCAAGATACTACAAGCCTCCCATGACAGTGCTAGCCATGAATGCAATGAGAGTGAAATCAAGTTTGAATTGTGAAGCTAATGCTTCACCTACTGCAGCTACTGCAAACTCCTCCTTGCTTTTCTTTTTCTATGAGAAATTTGTGGCATAGTGCTCATGCTCATGGTAGTGAAAACACTTGATTTCGACATGTCCATCTTCTTGTCCCCCACCTTGCCTTGGGACTTCTTTCCTTTAGCCTTCTTTGCCTTACTCACTAAGGAAAAATCCTCTTCCACTTCATTGGAAGCGGTCCCATCTATGGTGTTCTGTTGAAACTTATACTGTACCAAATCTGACCACATTCGTTCCCAATTTGGCAGCTTCTCCCTCCCATTGAAAGAGTCCTGATAACTATGCCAACTCTTGGGAAGTCCTAGAAGAGCTAGGTTCACCATATCATCCTTGGGCAACAATAATTCCAACACTTCTAAGCTTATCCCGACAATGGGTGAACTTGGTCAAGTAATTTGGAATTGAGTCGCCCACCTCCATCTTGATTTTTTGAAGTTTGTCCTTCAATGCCAACTTCTTATGGTCACCGTTTTTTTGAAACAAGTTTGTCAATGATTTCTACATAGCATGTTGAGTTTCCTTTCAATGGAGACTCGAGACAATGTTGTTTTGAACTCCCTCAAGGATAATTCACCTGTCCCTTGCCACACACTTCTTCCATTTGGCCAGATCTTTAGAATCTGATGCTAGAGGCTTAGGAATGTATTGATTAATGAATTCCTTGAGGATGTTATCTTCCATGACTGCCTCCATCCTGTCCTTCCAGGATATGTAATTCAAGTTGCCATCCAAGGCATACTTATTCTCAACCAATAGAAAGTCATTTGTTGATCCTGAAGTATGTATTGCAAATTCGAATTTCACCTCTAACCCCAAACTCAAAATCTCCTCTACTATACTATAATAAGGTCCGATACCATGCAGATTTTCCTGTAGATTCATAGCTCATATAATTTCCTATAACACAAGACAAGAATCTGCTCTACTCTTTACAACAAAAGCCCATAAAGATCAAGAAAACAATAATTGACAAGAGGAAGATAATCAATGGCACATAACACCATATGTATATGGGGAAGACACAACTCAAAACCCCTGCTATCCATATTTCATTAATCAAAATTCGAAGAGGCAAATACAATGCTTGTTCTCACAAGAATAATCCTTGCACAAGTATAATCAAATCTCAACTCACAAGCCAGCTCAAGCCAAATACTTAGCCTATTTTGTAGCTCTCCAACCCCCTATTTACTTGCACAATTCCTAGAGGAATTAACCTCTATTTAATGAGGAAATCCTTCTTCCATAACTGCACAATCCAAACTTAGGTCCTGAATTGATTGCATGCACCATCTGTACAAGTCAGAAAATTATACAACTGATAGTACATTGTCCCTGCACTCTAATCTCAACCGGGTCTTTCTTTGAAATGATATGCATGAGTTATTATTGAGTGAATATTTAGTTAGCTAGTGTGGCACTGAGGATGCACTGGTGCACCAAATCACTACTAGACCTCTACTAGTTCCTCCAATAGTTAGAACTAGTTTAACTGACTATAACTCAGTTGAACTAAGTTATCTAATTACAACTCCAATAAACTCAATCTGGACCCAAAAAACTTAGGGATTGCACTTTCATGACTCCAGATAGACTTCGAACTCGAAATTCCTAAGTTAACTAAGTCAACTTAACTTAGTTAACTATTACAAGTTGCTATGAGAAAAGAATTCCAATTTAATTGAAGGACAAATTATATTGGAATTTCTAGATGGTATTTTTAACATTTCTTATTGCTATTTTCAACATAAATAAAATTATAAGATTACTAATGAATCAGGGATGAAAGTTTACAATAGAATAGATTGGAAACAACCTTTTGATGTATTTGATGACCCTATATTTGATGGGTAGAAAGGTTTGAATTCCTGGTATGTAGATTTCCTGGAGCAAAATTTTAATTTGTCAGATGGGTTGAATTTCAATGATCATCCATTTCTATATCCTTTTACAAGCCTCTTTGAATAATTAGGCAAGGTAGATCTTGTTTTGTTCACCAACACAAAGATTGGATCCAGTTTGAAGTTTGAGTTGCCATTCTCTTTCTTCTTCTGTCTACTCAAGGTAACTGCAAGTAAAACTCAGTCAAGTAGCCATTTTCTTGATTGGATACATTTGAGAGAATAGATCACCTAGTGTATATACTTTTAGTAGGTGTGGATAACCATCATCAACGTTTGAAGCCCGAGGAGAAGGCCCTAAGAATTTGGTGATGTGTTGTCAAATTTTTTATTTCCTTTAAAGTTTTCATTTTTGTAACTAGTTGTGTTTTCTTATTTTTGTTTTTTATTCCATTACCCAAGGGAGAAGGCCATTGATCTATGGTGTTCTTGGCACCTCACAAGGAGGATGCCATCCCCATTTGAGCCAATGTTAGGGTCATATAATTTAGGGTTGAAATGTCTCCTTCCTGTTATTCATTTCTAGAATTTGATGGTCAATTTTAGGCTATGTATTAGTAAGGTGTCATAGCCTAAAGTTTTGCTTGTCAAAGGAGCCATTTAGTTCTTGAATTCCTGTGGTCAAGATAAGTCTGAAAGTTTGGAAGGTTTTTTGCATATAAATTTTGGTGCATATCATATTGCAGGTGTTTTCATTTGAAAGTGCCTAGAAGCAAATTTCCAATGGTATATCCGGTTATTCAAACTGACTTCCAGATCAAAAGATAGAACAAGTTGATTTTTTTCTCCTCAAAACTAGAAAACAAAGGAAAAATATGAAAAATTATATGTTTTGGGTATTTTCCTTCTGCCACATGTCATCTCGGTGTGACATCATAGAATTTCCCATTTTCTCATATAAGAAGGATACATAAGAGGCACATCGGAGCAAGTGGCAATCGACGATCAAAGGTGCAGGGCAATTGGCAATCACTTATTGCATGTCGAAGGCATATGACATATCAACAATCGACGATCGATAAATTGCAAGTCCATGGCATATCGCATATTAGCAATCGATAATCACCAACTTAGTGACTGATAGTGTTAAACTATCAGGGAAAACATTGATAATGTTAAACCGTCGGGGAACACCTAAACAGATTAACAAAGAAATTCATCGGAAAACCAAGGCAGGACATGCCTTTTCTCTCTCCTCTAGTGGGACACGTGGTGCAATATGATTGGTTCCAATAAGGGACACATGGCAGAATATGATTGGTTTCGATAAGGGACGCGTGCCAGAATACGATTAGTTCTGATAAAGCTATGTGGCATCTGACATCAACATGACATGGTAGTACAAAAGGACATGTGGTAGGATTTTTTGGTGTATTGAGGAGTCCTAAGGGGGGAAATCAAGGTGACATGTGTCACCACTCACGATGTGCCATGTGGTAGACATTTTCGGCATATTGAGGGGTCCTAAGGGGGAAAATCAGGGTGAGACATGTCACCACTCATGATGTACCACATGGCAGTGATGACATAATATCGGAGGTTTAGGATATTGGCGTTTTGTAACACTTTCCACTTGAAAATATCTCATTAAAAATCATCGATTGACAAGTTCCGATAAAGGGGCTGTGCGCGGTCGTTAAGGTTTAAAGAATTAAGGGATTAAAGTAGTTTATAAAGGAAAATAGCTACTGTAAGAGAATAAAAATCCTTAGCACCTTAAGGCTAGGTAGAATGGTCACAACCCTCAGTCTTATGGCGAAGAAAGGCAGGAAGGGCTAAAGCAAAGGGAGCTAGGATAAATGCAGAAATTCACATTAAATTACGTTATAAAGGGGTGTTGATAGCATTAATCAACATTCATTGGCCCAGTTATATAAAAAAATAAATTCCAAAGGAGCAAGTGCAAGGGGCTAAAGAGTATCAGTCAAACAATAAGTGAAAACTTCTCCAATAAGATCATGCATAAGTGTTAACAGATAGATGGGTTGGCAATTGTTGAAATCGTGGGAAAAGAGGGGATGATAGTTTGTAATGAGTGCCTCACAGCTTGTGTGAAAACAACTACAACCACTCCAGATTTAAAGGTAGAGGATCAACATTAATGAACCAATTTCAGATTTGAAGGCTAAAGATTTTGCCAACAATTCTATATTTCTTACACTTTTCTAGTGATTGTTTTTATTTTTAGTATATTGTCCAGTTATTTTTTCCAGACAGTGAGCGATATATTTCCTTCAAAGATTCAATAGAATGATCAAATTTGTCCAGAATTCCTATTATTTAGTTTAGTTTTATAAATATCTACATGTTTTCTAGCAGATATTAGTTTTGTAATGACTTTGATTTGAAGTTCGAATTTATTCAAGATAGTCTATAAATATGTTTTAATAAGACTTATTGAGGGTTGGAATATATTGGATTATGTAGGATTATGGATGAAGAAAAGAGTTGTACATTGATGTATGCCATGGATTGTACTCAAAGTGATCAATTTACAAAAATACAGAGAGTTTTTTTCAAGATTCCCATGTCAAGCAATTAGTGATGTGTTCTTTCATGTAAAAGTGTTTATTTTCTTTATTTTCGTTATGTTTTTCCCTCCTTATTGTTGCAAGAAGATTAAGGGTCTAATTTTCTTAAGTGTACTCTATTATGACATTTTAACAATATCAATGTTTTCTTCTGAGATTTAAGTATATAATTCATCCATGTATGCTCCATATTTAAATTGATCCTAAATCTGATTCATCTTATTCATACCACAAGCACTCTATAAGATCCATGAGTTTGCCTACCTTGCCCTATTATAGTTCCTATGTCATTTTATGATTGATTACTCAAAATTTTATGACTCCATGCCCAATGGAATTTTCCAACATCTTTCAACAAAATTTTGAAAAACCCAACTCAAACATAAATAACTAGCCTAAAATTTGAAGCATAATTCTAAATCAGATAGAGAGATCCCTCTCTGAAGCTGGAAGGGCTAGATCCCATCTTTAAAAAGTGGTTTTGTGGTTACCTCTAGCTTTCTCTCCTCATCCTATGGAAATTATAGAGTGATAACACAATTGAACCCATCAGGGCCCATACCATTTGGCATTTCATCTCCTAGGGTTAGGTTTTTGGATGTTCAGGGTTTCTCAGTGTTTCTTCATGATAAAAAGGCCTCCGAGCCTCATTGTAACATGGTTCAGAAGGCATGTAGCCAACACATCTCTTCTTAGAGACAAGCTACCATTGCCCAAGCTAGTTTGTTTTCATTATGTATGTAAACAATTTCCAACATTTTATATTCATTAATTGTATTTATTTTGCATTATATCTCTATGTTATTGTTTAAATTTATATTTCATTTCTATCATTCATAAATCTAGATCACATGGGTAATCACTTATTTGAAAAATTGATTGAGAAAACAATTATATGTTCATGGAAAATGTTTGTATTTAGGTGACAAATGTAAGTATGTGCATAATTACAATCATAAATTAGGTTACCATTTTGAATTTTTAATGAACATATGAAAGATTTTATCAAAAATTTCTTAAAAATATATATAATTTCGCCAAATTGGTGAAAATTTTCTTTAAAGAAAACATTGGGTTCTACCCCTTAAGTAATGCTCAAGAACAATGAGGTCTATGATAGGAACATTGAGTGCTCAACAAGTTTACTCACCTATCTTATAATCAAATCCAAGATTGGTCAACCATTGTGTCTAATATACTTGAAATTAAGGATTATACATCCAAATGATAGCCATAGTGTGATGTAGAGGCACATCGATTTACAACACTCCCATACCCCACAAAGATATGGTTTACAAGGGTATTACTACCACTCAAGCCCCTAATGCATTCCCATAATTATTTAGGCAACATAATAATGGCAACCATTCTACAAGGATATCACTACTACTATAG
Source organism: Pinus taeda (assembly GCA_000404065.3). NCBI lineage: Eukaryota > Viridiplantae > Streptophyta > Pinopsida > Pinales > Pinaceae > Pinus > Pinus taeda. Next base: position 381,521 of record APFE031091580.1, on the reverse strand, counting down.
TCCTTGATAAATACCCTCAATTTTTCAAGCATCATACTTAGTATTGGCATCCGAAGGGCCTAAATCAAAACATTGGAAAAAATAAAATGAGCATTAGTACCCTTGGTTGGTCAAGTACATTTTGAGTAACAACTAGGCTAAGGGAGCTATCAAATTACTCCCAAAAAACCCATAATGCAAGTATTCCTCTTGCTCAAGGAGAAACTACCTATGATATGATAGCCTCCGAACCCTTATAAAATTTAGGCATATCTTTTTTAATTTATCAAGTTTAATAACTATCCCTAATATTGACCTTTGATATTCTTTGTCCCCCCTACTAGATTATACATGGTGTAACATTAAGCTTATGAGTAAAATTAAAAGTGACATAAGATAAGTAAAAGTAAACTATAGCTAATTTACCTTGGTCGTTTTAATCCAAATTACTTTATTAGTCTTTTAAAGTCATTCTCCCTTCATAAGAATTCCTAGGTACCAGAACTAGGTGGTCACCCTTAATAACCCAGAATAACCACAAGCTATGTTTCCCTTAGATGATATTTCCCATCTCTTTGATAATGTCTAATATAGGATGTTATATTTTCCAATAATACCACACACACATATATATGCATCAAATAATGAGCCATCATAAAATCTTGAATCATAGTGCATCATAAGAAAAGGTGTAACATTAATGATACATATACACCATCATGAAGTTAATGATCAATGCTAATCTCTACATTAAGAGATATTTATCACATGTTATTAGAGACAATATCGTGATAATCATTAATTAAACACATATTAACTCTCAACAAAACTAATTAAGAAGCACTTATTAAAAAATCACCTAGGAAATCCTCATCGCTAATCATAAAGGGAAACCCATCAATAATATCACCATGGAAGTACTCACCACTAAACATTAAGGAAACACCCATCAATAATTCACCAAGGAAATACTCATAAGTGTCAACAAGGAAATCACTAAACATTGGGTACATAATCACCCATAATAATCATCTTGGACATGATAATCATTATGATAAACAAGAATAATATCACTAGTAATCGTTACTAGTAATTAACAAGCAAACATTCATTAATAATGATCCATAATCATCAAGGGAAATACTCTTCAATAGCCACAATTAGTCATTAGTATCCTTAATCATCAAGGAGGTAATCAGCTGTAATCATCAATAAACATTAAGGAAGTAAACATTAATAGTCATCATTAAATACATGTATATACCAACATCAAAGTAACATTAGTACTCAAAAATACTATCAAAGAATTTTCCCATTATACCCAGTGAGGAAAATATTGATAATGGTTTTTAAGTAAACATATATGTCCCATGTCGCAATGTAAGTCAACATCAATGGAAGAGTAACAAGGGGGAATAATGAGTACAAAACATTGTCTCTTAATAGCCATAATAAGGTGCATAATAACAAACAAATGATCAGAATCAATACTGACAAGTAAGTTTCCATAGCATTACAATTATGTCTCTCACATAAGGGCTATGATCCTAGAGGTAGGTCATTATAAAATATGCAAGGATAAAATCACCAATGGGGAATCCATAGGTCATAGATTTAAATCTAATTAATTTCCTCATGGTTAACAGCTACTATTGAAGTTGGAGATTGAGCTACTTGTTATAGATATATATATAATCTCCAATGGTTGGATCAATTAGTTGAATCATCCACCCAAGGCATGTTCCCAATGGGGACTCCATAAGTTCAAATCTATCCAAGTCCATTAAGGTTAATATATACTATTTTTGTTATACATTGAGCCATCTTTCATCTTCATATTCTAGTAAAGAAAAGAAAACTCTACAGAGTTTTTCTTTATGTATGCATGTGTAGTTTGTGAGAAATCAAGTTGATTTTGAAATATCATTACTATATGTCGTCCAAATATTCTACATATTCACACTTTTTTGGTTGTTCAAAATAATAGGAAGTGAAATAAACACTTTAGCATGTAGATTTTCAAAGTTAGCAATATGATGATTAGAGTTTCTAGAACACTGTGTAAGATTATTGAGGTATCCAATGTTTTGGGTGAACACTTCACCTAAAATGTTAAACATCTCGGAAATCAACATTATTTTCCTCCAAATTTGGCAATAATCATTTTGAATTGATGGAATTTTGGATATCAGTTTTTATAATTGCAAAATTAGGTTTGTGTTGGGGTAGGGAATTGTATCTCTTTCTATATTAAATGATTTCAACATTTCAAAAATTGCAGTTTCAACACAAAATTTATGGTTGAGTTCTAATTAAGGAAGAAATGGCATATAATATTTATTCTTTTTATTCAAAGTATTTATATAAAAAATATATATATTGGGTCAAATTTAGTGTTACACATCTTTTCCACATTATTTCATAGAATGCATAAGATAGAAAATTTATAATATGAAGAAGAAAAAAATCAAGTGCTATCTTGTTGCTAGGAGCTCTTGGAGGGGAAGCTCACTTGATTTATGTAGTCATTTGAGATTATCACAAAAATAGTGTGATAACAATTTCTAGCCTTGAAATTTTTTTACGCATTTTTGAAGGAATTTCCATATATTTTCATGGTTTTGATGTCTTAGAAGAAACATAAAAACCTAAGTACATATTATATTGACATCAAGCTAAAGAAAGCCAAAGAAAAGATCACACAATGCCTCGAGTCTCCATTTTGTCACCATTTTTTGGCATCTCGTTTCACCTTTTTAAACCCAAAAGAACAAATTTTTTATGACATATTCCTCCTTTAACAAAAAAATCAAGCATAAAAGGAAAAAAAAAATTCCTCGTTATCATTTCGATTTGATAAGTTAAAAAAGTTAAAAAAAATGGCTTTATTATTCTGTTATTATAGGAACTATTCCTGTGATCTTTCGTTTGTTTGTATAACAACCATAGGTCCAAGTCATCATTTCCATATGGTAAGGTACGTGGAGTTCATGGCATGGATTATTTCCTATTGAGGCGCTTTGGAAGTGATGTCAATGCAAAAAGAATTTGATAATCACAGCAAGGATCATGTAGCATCTTGTACTGACATGTAGATTTGAGGCAACAATATCAACGATGCAAAATTTCCACATGGAGACAGTTCATGATCTAAGATAAGAAACTATTATCTTAAGAGAATCATATAGTTTTAGTAATTAGTTTGTGAATAGTCTTTGACCTGAAATCTTTCCTCAGTGCACATGTTGGGATAGAAACGCTCCCTCCTTCTGGTATATTTCATAGCATTTTATTTTTTTTCTATTTGTATTAGAATAGTAGAATTAACTACATCATATTGTCAATTATCGCAGTGATACTTATGCAAACTTCTTGTTATCAATTTTAGTTATAAATGTCATTTTAAGGCAAGCATAGGAGATGATATCACCCCACTATGAGTTATAAATAGTTGTTCAAAGTATTGTCATCATTTTACTCAATCCAAGAATTGATTAAATTTGGTGACTTGTATTTCCACCATTGTGGCTATCTAGAACTGCACGCTTAGATGAATTGAAGCCTATATTAGTTTTACACATATACGTTTTCTTACTTCAAACACTTTTTTGTTGGATCAAAATTTATTATTCTCCAAAACATTTGTTGAAGTTGATGAATTTTTGTTTTTTTAAATTTGATTAAAAGAGAGTATTCATTAACAAGATTTATTATTCTCCAAAACATTTGTTGAAGTTGATGAATTTTTGTTTTTTTAAATTTGATTAAAAGAGAGTATTCATTAACAAGATCCATTGATCCATGCTTATAACCTGCTTTTCCACCCTCCCTAATCAATGGTCACAAAAATTCTTATATAAAAACTAAACTATTTAGATTACATTTGTTTGGATTGAATGTTACAAATTTAGTTAAATAGATTAAATCTTTGGAAAACTAATTCTCCATATATTGTGATTACATTTCATAAATTTAAGATCCCCGTTGATAAATTAATATTTAAAACTTATACAAATAAGTTTCCCAACATTTTAATGCCATTGTTGGGGAAGTGAAACAAGATTAGTTTTAGTAATTTATAGTTTATTTTTTGCATTTTTTTCAATATAAACGTTCAAGACAAGGAAGAGTGAAAGAAATATGAGAGGTAAGAACTGACAAATTCACTTTAGAGAGTATGTAAAGTTCCTCATCATGTTTATATATGTGTATATTAATTAGACCTAGAGATGGTAAATATTGATTTATTATATTAAGAAGAGAAACCACACCAGCTGAAACAAATTCCCTTGTCACTAATCTAACTACGAAAACTCATGTGGCACAGGAATACTCGTTAGCTACAAAGGAATCAAGAGAATGAAAAATACAAACAAGCTCATCTAGTGGAACATTAGAAGATAATCCTAAGAATTGCACTAAAGAATTTTGGGTTCTTTAGGAAGACACGAAACTAGATCATGAATAAAAATAACCCAATATTGAAGCTACAAGAATAAGAGAAGAACGAGAGAGGATAGAAAGAGAAAGAGAAGAAAGACAAAGACAAACAAATGAAGGAGGATACCAAGAGGAAAGAGGATCTAATGCAGAAGTAGTGAAAGAAAGAGTAAGAAAATAAAAAGGAGAACAAACTGGAGCAAAAGAATAAATTTTTTATTAAAATTTTGGATTTCCAATTCTTGAAATAACTTCAATTCTTCATAACAAAGTTAAGATGAACAACTTTTTGTCATCAATTTTATTAAATTTTTATGGTATGGTAATTAAAGACCCTAATGATTTCCCCTTTGAATTTGATATTATATGCCATTGATCGAGAATGGATCATTATATTATTTTGCATCCATCTCAATGCTTTTAGAGTGTAAACAATTTGGAGGAGTAAGCTCACAAGACCATTTTTACCGGCAAGAGCTAGTTTGGAAAATTAGGGTTTGAAGCCTTCCATGAGAATTTTTAGGAATCAAGTGGAATTTTTTGGCGGGTAAAAGTTTTCCACTTTAGTGCAACACCATATTTTCCTAATTGACACACATATACCTTTCCAGCGATGCAATAATTTCCTTTCTCAGAGTTTGTATGCAAAAGTTATGCCACTCAGAAGTTGACCTTCTTGTTTTGACCACCATAATTCGAGAGGAAGTCAGATCAACCCCCATTACTCATGGAAAAGGGTCTAGCCACCTAATCATGAAGAAGAAGACTCTATAAGAGTCCATAAATCTAGTTAATAGTTGAATGAGTCAAACTTAACCACTAGTAGGCTACCAATCTGTGTTATAACTCGACCACTAGGAGGAAAAATGGTTCCATTCTTTTTGAGGGAATTTTTTTCCATAATTGAGAAGAGTAGCCAGGAGGGATAGGGAGAGAGAAAACAGTGATGATCATGCACTATAGTATCCCATGGGCCACATGCCTTAGTTCTTTGTTCTTGCAACCATTTTTTATTCAGAGAAAGAGAGCTGAGAGGTATCACCTTCTAGCAGGGTTTTCTCTCGAAAGGGTTTCTTAGTGTACGTTTTAACCCCGTACAGAAATTACATGCATACAAATTCTAAAATCATAATATAAACAAAGGTGAGAGCATAACACATAAAACAAATATACATAGATATTTTCCCCTAGATCCCAAAATTGGGACTACCAGATTGATTTTTCATTATATTCCTTTCAATGTTACAATACATATATGTACATGTCGAAGCATCTATAAACCCCAATACATTAACCCTGGATTAGAACATAATCGTAGTTCCCTTGACTAGATCTACAAAATACCACGGACCGAAAACCATCACACCCAAAACCATGTGCGAAATCCATGCACAAAACCATAGGTAGGCTAGTCGTCAAAAGAATATAACACAACACAACATTCTCCCACTTGTTGTTTTCTTTCCATAGGAGACCTTAGGAGAGCTTAGTCATTGATCTAGCCCTACAATGCCCATTGTTTCTCTACACCAAGAGAACTTCTTAGAGCTTACATATTTTGTCAATGCAACTACAGTATTTTCAAAGTGTCCACCTTTACCAGCAACACCTTTTTGTCTTCTATCATATCCCTCAAAAAGTGATACTGAACATCAATGTGCTTTGTCTTTGAATGATAAGCAGGGTTCTTTTCCAAGAAAATTGCACTTTGGCTGTCACAGTCTATCCTTATAGCTTGTTGTACTAAACTCATACTTGAACACAATCTCTGCAACCGAACTGCTTCTTTTCTTGCATGAGTGGTTGCCATGTATTCTTCCTCTGTAGTTAATAGTACCACTACAGATTGTCTCTTACTCATCCAACTGACTGGACCTCCAAATAGGTTAAAAACATACCCACTTGTAGATCTTATAGGATCCAGATCTTCAGCCCAGTCTGCATCAACAAAGCCACGAATGTCCAAAACTCTGTCCAATATTTGTCTTCCTTGGTAGCACAAACCATAATCACTAGTGCCACGCAAATACCTGAAAACCTGCTTCACTGCTATCCAATGCTCCTTCCTTGGTTTTGACATAAACCAGCTCAATACTCCCACTGCATGTGCAATTTATGGTCTAGTATATACCATCGCATACATCAGGCTACCGAATGCATTTGCATATGGAACATGGGACATGTCCTCTTCCTCTTCGCGTACCTTGGGACACTATTCAACAGATAAATTTACACCTACAGGAATAGGAACCTTCACCGGTTTACTATCCAGTATATTAAACCTCTGCAGTATTGTCTCGACATACTTCCTCTTATTTAACTAGAGCTTCCTCTTTGCCTAATCTCTTTTCATTTCCATGCCCAAAATATAGTTTGTAGCAACAATATCTTTCATGTCGAATTTGGAGGACAATTGGGTCTTCAAATCCTAGATAGTTTCTTTGTCATTTCCAACTAGCAACATATCATCCACATACAAGACCAGATAAATAACATGGTCACCAATTAATTTAAAATACACAGTGATCTGCTTTGCTTCTGGTGAAGCCAAGTTCCCGTATAAATGTATCAAATTTCTGATATCGCATCCTTGGTGATTGTTTTAACCCATACATAGACTTTTAACTTGCATACCAATTATTTCTTACCCTTCACCGCAAAGCCTTTAGGTTGCTTCATGTAGATCTCTTCTTCCAGATCCCTGTGAAGAAATTTTGTCTTCACATCCATCTGTTCTACCTTAAAATCAAAAGCAGCAACAATAAATAAAAGTAATCTAATAGAAGCTACCTTGGCAATGGGGGAAACAATATCACCAACATCAATTCCCAACACTTGGGAATAACCTTTTTCTACCAACCGAGCTTTGTATTTCTCCACCCTTCCTTATGTATTTGACTTCTTCTTGAACACCCATTTGTTGCTAATGGGTTTCCTTCCAACTGGAAACTCCACTAGATCCCAAGCCTCATTTTTATGCAAAGATGTCATTTCATCAACCATGGCCTCTTTCCAGAGTTTTCCATCCTCTGAATCTACTGCTTCCTTCATAGTTTTGGGATCATCATCAGTAATAGATAAAGAAAAATTTGAACAGAAAGCAGATTGACTATACCTTTCTAGCTACTTTCTTTCTTGAACTAACCTTCTCACAACCAGAGTTCGTGGCTCTTCATCTTCTGATTCCTCTTCTGTTGTAGAGTCTGATTCTTCCTCCTTTAGCTCAAACTCTATCTTCTCAGGCTCCTTTAATGGGACTTCATATTTAATAACATCTTTCACCTCTCTAAACACCACATCTCGGTTGTACACAACTTTTATTCATACTAGGTTCCAAAGCTTATAACCTTTTAAACCATTCTTATACCAAATAAAGATGCACTTTTTAGATTTACTATCCATCTTTGTTCTTTTCTCCTTTGGAACATGTACATATGCATCACATCCAAATACCCTCAGATGTGAAAGAGAGGGTTTCTTACCAGTCCATACCTCTTGTGGAGTCTTATCCTCCAACGTTGATGAAGGTGATCTGTTGACCAGGTAACATGTAACCTCCACTGCCTCTGCCCAAAATTACTATCCTAACTCGACACCACTGATCATGCTTCTTTCCCTTTCGATGAATGTCTTGTTCATTCTTTCTGCAACACCATTTTAATCAAGTGTTTATGGAGTAGTCTTTTTTCGTGCTATACCACACTTCTTACAGAATTCTTCAAATTCCTTCTTGCAAAACTCTCCACCATTGTCTATCCTCAGCACCTTTATCTACTTCTCTGTCTGGTTTTCCACCAGAGCCTTAAATTCTTTAAACTTGTCAAAGACTTCAGATTTCTTCTTAAGGAAATAAATCCATGTATTCCTTGAGAAGTCATCTATAAATGATACGTAGTACATAGACTTACCCAGTGATGGAACCTTCACAGGTCCAAACACATCACTATGCACAAGATGTAATATCTGTTTCACCCTCTTACCACTAGAGGGTAAACTCACCCGATTGTGCTTCCCATATACAAAATTTTCACAGAAATCAAAATCCAGAGAGCTATTAGTCATACCTTATACCATACCTTTACCATGAATTATTCAAAGGCCCTTCTCTCCAATATGTCCAAGCCTTTGATGCCATGGCATGGTCTTTTCTCGAGAGACCACTAGATTTTCTGCTCCACTTTCAAGAACCACAAAAATGTTGCACCGATCAATAACAGTTCTACCTTGCAGCTTTTTCAGAGTTCCAATCCAAACTCCCCGCATCAATACCGATGCTCCCTAAACCATCTTGTAGGTATATTTCTCGAACATTGTTTTTACACCTGCATCATCCATCTTTCTTACAGAAATCAAATTTTGGCTAATGCAGGAATATGCAGAACACCTAGAAGTGTTCTAATCCTTTCACCTTGTAACTTCAACTTGACTTTTCTGTGACCAACAAGTCTAGCCTTCCTGTCATCCACCAAGAAGGCATCACCACCATCATATTTCTCATACTCACAGAACCATTCTCTATGGGGAGTGAAGTGAAAGGATGCACCTGAGTCAATCGACATTGCCTCATGATCTACATGTGTCTTTGAAGAAGCCAAGTACACATCCCCACCTTCATCTGAGGTGGTTTTTGCCTCTTCAGAAGGAGCATCATTAGATCCATTTCCTTTCTCAGGACATTTAGATTTACAGTCCCTTTTGTAGTGCCCTTCCATTGTACATTTCTCGCACACCTTAAGAGGTTTTCCTGGAAATTTAGATCTCCTTCTAGATTTAGATCTCCCACTACAAGAATTTTTTTTGTTTCTGTTCTGGGACCATCCTCATACAGAGAAGGCATCACCATTTTGGCTCTCCATATTTTCCATATCATCTCATTTGCTAGCAAGGATGATACTATTTCATCAAACTGCAAGGAAATTACATTGCTACCTATTGCAATAACTAGACTATCCCACAAATGAGGTAGAGAACACAACAAATTGATGCACATATCTTCATCTAAAATTTTAATATCAACTAAAAATAACTTACTTACCACAATATTAAATTCGTTTAGATGCTCTATCACCGAGTCTCCATCTTTCATCCTCAGGTTATACATATTTTTCTGTAGGAAAAATTTATTCACCAGAGACTTAGATTGGTACAAATTCCCTAACTTGTCCCACAAAGTCTTATCCATAGCTTCCCCCGATACATTTAGCAATACTGAATCTGAGACACATAATCGTATTGTGCTCTTTGCCTTCTAATCCAACTTCTTTCATTCTTCATCAGACACTCCTATTGGCTTAGTATCCGGATCTACCATGATCCACTGATCTTTATCCACCAACAGATCTTCCATCTTGAGCTTCCACAACTCAAAACTCTAACCATTAAATTTCTTGATCTCTATCTTTCCATTGCTTGCCATCTTCTTTCACCACCAGAATTGATCCTGCAGATCTTCCATTGAAAAGGGTCTACCATAGGCCCGAGCGAAATCCCTCAGCAATAAAGGCGTCCCCTTGAAGCCAAAAGAACTCTGATACCAAATATAGGTTTTAGCCCTGTATAGAAATTACCTGCATATGAATTCTAAAACATAAAAAATAAATAGTAGCAAGAGCATAACACATAAAACAAATATACACAGAGATTTTCCCCTAGATCGCAAAACCATGACTGCTAGATTGATTTTTCATTATTTTCCTTTCAATGTTACAATACATATATATACATGCCGACACATCCAATACCATGGACCAAAAACTATCGCGCCCAAAACCATGTGCGAAAACCATGCACAATACCATAGGTAGGTCCACCCACCTAATATAGGGGAGCTAGTCATGGAAGGAATATAACACAACCCAACATAAATAAATGATGTGGGTATGACTTACGCAAAACATACCACAAGAAATTGAAGTACCCCATGCAACCTTTCCCATTGAATCTTTAGATATGTATCCCTCCCCTCAAGTAGACATCATTAAATTTTGTTACTTAAATTTGCATATTCTTAGAAAAATCCACATAGTGATATTCACATGTATAGGGTGCAAGAAAATGGAAGACTATATACCCCATCCCCTTAAGGAAACACCGTAATTGGTGTTCTATGCACATAAAAGAAAATGCAAACATTGAGGTTTATATTTACAACTTTTAGATTCATTTATAGAGTAAGAAGAAATGGGTAAAGCGCCCTCATTTGATCTACCATTTCCGAGGTGGCTTCGTCTAGTCCAAATTTCTTCCATTGCACCTTGACCTACTCTATTATTCAATTGTAGAGCACGATAAGCCTATGGTCTAGGATGCATAGTCATTCTTGTTGGAATTATCCTCTGATTCCACCTATATCATAGACTAATGCAAAACATTATTAGTGCCACATACATGCTTCTTAAGTAAAGAAACATGGAACACATTATGTGCTTTCAATATGGGTGGTAAGCCCAATCTATAATTGTTGGCCCTCTTTCGAATATTTGAAATGGTCCACAAACACTAGGCGTCAACTTAGCACAAGCCCCCAGTCTCAATGAGCCTTTCCTTCGTTTGATTTGGAGATATACATGTTATCCCACTTGGAATTCCTTGTGTATTATATTCTGGTTTGCATAACTCTTTTGACTATCCTAGGATTCCTTCAATTTCTTCTTGATATTAATTACTTCTTCATTCCTTAAGCATATTAGGTCCAATAACCACCATGTTCATTGGTTCATCCTAGCTAATGGGAGTGTTACATTCTCAGCCCTATAAAGCCTCGAAAGGGCTCATCTTTAGTGAATCTTGATATCCATTATTGTATGAAAACTCAACTAATGGTAGGAATTTTCAAACTTATATATTTGATGCATGACATACATCTTTATCATGCCCTCTAAAACACTCTTCACTCTTATAGTTTTTCCATCAGTCTAAGCCTACGATATGTTGTGCCAAAAGCTAGTTAGGTTCCAAAACCAACAAACAATGCTTTCAAAACATTTGTACTGAAATTTGCATCCCGATTAAAAATAAGCTTCTTGGGTATGCCATGCAATCTAAATATATCCTCCATGACAATATGAGCTATGTCAATTGCTTTATGGGGACTTGATATCTATAAAGTGAGTTTCCTTACTCAACTTGTCCACTACCACCATAATGGAATCATGTTTATTATATTATTTTAGTAATCCTATGAATAATTCCATGGATATAGCTTCCCACTTCAACTGAAGAATTGGAATTGGTTGTCATAATCCTTCTAGGTGCCTACATTTCACTTTAACTTGTTGATGTCCTAGGCATCTAGGAATGTAATCAACAACTTCCTTTTCCATGACTAGCTAGTAATACATTTCCTTCATGTATTTTATCAGTTTTTGATAACTAGGATGACCTGAATAAAATATTTTATGAAACTCATCCATTATGAGCTTCTTTAAGTCACCCATGCAAGGCAGATTCCTTCTCTTCTTGGACTTCAACATTCCACCTTCATTGAGTGTGTAATTCTTTCTCATTTATCCTTATTATTGTTGTTGTAATCATTCCTTCACATGTTGGTAATGATCACCATGTAGTAATTCCTCTTTGATCCTTTATTGGATGTCAATTTGATAGGTATGTTTGGCTGCCAAGTGAGCCACTTGTATACTTAATCTACTAAATGTATCTGGCACCTTGTTCTCATTTCCCTTAATGTGCTTTATCTCAAGGTCAAACACGTTGACAACTTCCAACCTTCTAACTTGTATTGTATTTAACTTGGACTGGTCATAAAAGTATCTTAACCCTCCATAGTTTGAAGCCAACACAAATTCCCTCCAAAGTAAGTGGTGCCTCCATATTTTCAATGCATGGAGTATCATTGCAAGATCCAAGTAATGACTAACATAGTCCTTCTCGCATTCACTTAGTTTTCTTGATTCATAACAAATCAAATGTCCCTAATGCATAAGGGCCCCATATAGTCCTTCCTTGAAGGTATCTGCGAAAACTAATAAATCCTTCTCTAGATCAACTATTCTAAGGATAGGTGCATGCGTGAGAAAATGCTTGAGTTTCTCAAAGATAGCTACACTCTCTCTAATACATTGTATTTTTATTCCTTTATTTTGTAAAGTTGTAATTGGATGCCAAATATTTGAAAAATCTCGAATGAACGTTTCGTAATATCTGGCCAATCCAATAAAATATATAACTTCTATGGAATATCAAGGACTAGTCTACCCTATGGTGGCCTTGATATTCTCATGATCCATTTCGACTCCTTCCCTAAAAAGGATATGAACCAAGTACTGGAATTGTGATTGGAAGAAATCAAACTTGCTATACTTGACATAGAGCTTGTGCTCTCTTACAAGTTGCAATACCACTTTCAAATTCTCATCATGCTCTTCTCTCATTTTCAAGTAGACCAAGATGTCATCCACAAAAATGAATATGAACTTGTCCAGATATAGTTTGGGGACATTATTCGATAGACACATAAATATAGTAGGGGTGTTTGTGAGTCTAGTTGACACCACCAAAATTACCCATAGTGTCCATATTTGGTTCTTAATGTTATCATGGATATCCATAGAAGCTTTTAGGGGGAGTCTTAGCCAATGGGCGAAATTTAAATGTTTTTATATTTTGGAGGGGATTTTTTTTTTATATTACACCCTTTCTATATAGTTAGCCAAAAAATTATTTAAAAACTAAATAAATATTTATTTTATCCACCAATATTATGGAAAATAAGCACAATACAACAAATTTTTCCTCTCCAAAAGTTTCTTTCTGGGTCCTGATTCGCCTTGAAAAAATCATTTGCTGGTGGGATTTTCTTCCAATCACCCCCTAATTTCTAGGAATGGCACTATTTAGGGGATATTTCACCCTCTACCATTCCTGGAAATCAAGGCTATGGTTGAATTCATCCAATATTTTAGGGGTTTTCATGCATTTAAAGTTTGATTCCCATGTATAAATGTGTATCTACACACAAAAGAGTGTAGCAAGTTCGTGATCGATTGATTCTTCAGAGTGGGCATTGGGAAACATTATTTGGGTTTTTATTCCATGCCCGAAAGTAGAGGAGTGAAGAAGTTATACAATGGCCTTCTTCTTGGCTGAGGTTAGTTCTCCAACCTACTTTCAGTAAGCAAATCCTTTTTTTCCCTGTTGCTCCTTGGGTTTTTGCTTCATTTAGGCTTCATGCGTTTGGGAGTTGATGTGACATATTTCTTTGGTTGTACCTTTGTTTGTAATTTTAAACCACAGGGGTATTTATTTTTGTAATTATTTTCCATTCAAAAAATATGTTGCAATCATCATGAATTATCCATCGTAGACATGCAAAGCTTGTAATTTTAAACCACATGTATTTATGTTTGTAATTGTTTTACATTCAAAAAAATCTGTTACAATAATCATGTTTCCTCTATCATGCACAGATAGGTGAAGAAGAGGGATTACATTAGGGCTGATTCCCATATTAAGAATGGCAAGGAATTAAAATTTAGGTAACCCAGTGTAGAAAACAAAATTAATTGTGATGTTGTTAAGGAAAATTGATTATATCTGTTGTCATGTAATTTGACTATTGAGGGAATACTCGACAAGCCTATTTGGATGCTTTAGTCTTAGTTTGGTTTGTCGATTGGTGGCCTAGATGACTGGAAAATTTTGGATGCTTCAGTCTCAGTTTGGTCCTTTCTGTGTAGATCAAACAAGAGATACAACTTTTTTTTTTTCATTTTAAAAGATATGATGCTTTAGATTTCTGAAAACCATCATATGCAATCATAGTGTCTTCTTTGATATTTGCTTTGCAATCACATGCCACTTACAACAGAATATTGAGACTACTCAATATTACGTTTATGGTAATTTCTAGCTTGACAAGCCCAACAGTGTCTTTTCTCTCTTACATTGCCTATTTCCAGGCTAATTTCTTCCACTGTACTCATATTTAATCGTATTTTTTATTTTACTCATATATATTCTTGCGAATCCATGCACTGGGCAACCCACTTGTAAGGGTAATTGGAACATTGGATAATAAGTGAAGTTTTAGTCTAGAACCATGTTTAGAGCCGAACAATAACTGTTCATGATTGTGTATTTCTATGAGTTAACAAACATTTTCTAGTGAAGTTTTGCTAAATATTCTTCATGTCCTATTATTCACACGCATATTCGAAATATAACGGTCATAAATGAGATCATGAATATACAAAGATTCAAGGAAATAGAAAAAAACACTGGAGTACATGGAATGCATTGGATAATATATACATTGAAGACAAACTGTAGATAAAAATCTTATTATAGTTTACTTTTTGGAAATCCCTAGCTTCTATAGTTGCATTGAAATGCAAGTAAATATGGAAAAAGAAAAAAATGAGGCAATCTCTTCATTTTTTCAAGTTATTGCAAGGCTTTCAGTGCCACTTGGCATTGTTGAAATTTCAATTTCTATATGAACATATTTATCATTAATTTCAATAATAGCAAAACCAATCACATCCCATACAATTACTGATGCTTAGAACAAAATAATTGAGTATGCTACAATAGAAACATCCCATGGGATTTTTTACCTCTTAGTTCATTGATAACTAGAAAGTTGAAATAATGCCAGTTTAAGGACACTTGTACCTAGGAAACCATGCAAGTTACATATCAATTTCCTCTATCTAGTTTAGAACATCCTTTCAACCACTGTTTAAAAATTTCCATTCTTAAGTACATGAAGATCTTATCTTCTATGGGTGTGGGGTCAAGGAAGGGAATGTGGGAAGCATTTTGCATCTATTATATTTCATGAATTGTAACCACATAACGAATAACACATGCCTTGATATTCTAAAGTACATGGGTAAAATCAGTAGACTTACTAATAGTGTATACAAATACAAATCTCCATTGACAAAGTAAAATAAGGAAGAATATTTCCATATAGATAAATATCGTAGTTACATCACACCATTCTTGCTGATAAAAGTAGATGCCTAGGTGAAATTTGCTCCATTTCTTTCCAAATATTGTTGAGATCTAAGTTTTCTTCTTCTAAAATTCTATCAAAATTCAATTCATCATCATTGATCCTTAGATCCAATATCAAATCTTCATGGACATTAATTTTCTTCTCTAATGTAGACCATCTAGCCAAGATAGGAATTGAGGGTTTAACATTTTCAGATTCTATGAATGCAGAGACCTGTTGAAATACTTTGTTGATGTTATTGTCCTCAAATTTTTTCTATGTTGACTCACTTTTAGCTATAAAAATAGGTTTACAATAAGTATTACTCCTATTTCAACTACGATTGAAACAAATTTCATCCCCATGTGACATATTCTCCATTTCTTTCCAAGCATTATCATAACCTAAATTTTCCTTTTTTATAATGTCATGGTAATTCAGGTCATCTGCATTGATCCTTAAATCAGATATCGGATCCTCACTAACCAAAATCTGCTCACTATCAATATTAGTACTCTCTTGACTACAATTGAGATTATTTTCATACTTAGATGACAACTGCTCCATTTCTTCCAAACAATTCTTAGAATATGAATTTTCCCTTTTTATAATACCATGGAAATTCAGGCCATCTGCTTTAATCCTTAAATCATATATGAGATCTTCATGGACTGAAATAGGCTTATGAGCAATATTGATCCTTAAATAAGATATCGGATCCTCGTGGACCAAAGTAGTCTAACTATCAATATTAGTCCTCTCTAGACTATGATTGAGATAATTTTAGTCCTCACTTGACATCTACTCCATTTATTCCAAATGATTATTAGAATATGAAGTTTCCTATTTTACAATGCCATGGAAATTTAGGCCATATTGATTAATCCTTAAATTAGATATGAGATCTTCATCAACCAAAATATGCTTATGAGCCATATTGATCCTTAAATCAGATATCTAATTCCCATGGACCAAAATAGGATCACTATAAAGACTATCCCTCTCTGGACTACGATTGAAATTATTTTCATCCTCACATGACATCTACTTCATTTCGTCCAAAATATTCTCAGAATCTAAATTTTCCTCTTTTATAATGTTAAATTTTTCATAGGGCTACATTGTTCTTTTCTTAGATAATTGAATTTCTTCATTAATACATTATGTTGACCCCATATCATCATTAAATTATTCATATATACACAATTATTCATCAACATATGCAATTATATAGAAATAAAAACATCATCATCATCAATGCAATGGAGAATAAAGGAACAATAGAAGAAAAGGATACACACACATAGAGACACCAGGATTGGTCCGAGACTAGTGCAAAACCCACTATGTGGAAACCCCTGCAAATATTCTTCTTTGTACATTTTCATTAAATGATTTAGAAAAAGAGAGTACAATGATCCATAACTTTATCTATGAAACAAGACAACTGTGATATCCATGAAACAGATCTAATCATGCTTATAATAAAAAACCTTTATTCTGATGACTGTAATGTGTTGTCACTAACTGAAGTCAACTGCTGGATACTTCTATCACTGTGCTGAAAATTGCTGAACACTGCTTCTACTAAGTGGAATATTCAAAATACTAAATTATCATCTTTGAGTCCTAGATGTGAAGAGGAGGGGATGTGCAAGCATTTATAACAATTTTGGATGTTCTCTATAGAACTATAAGACTACATTTGGAACAAATTTCGACCCTCCTAGGTGAACTGGATGAGGGTGTCCCAGGTAAAACATACTCAGATCTACCTGAAACCTTGGAGGCTCTCATAAGGCTAATGTGTGAAAGTCTATGGCAGCCTGGAGGCTCTCGTGACCATACTGTGCATGCGTCCATGGATCAAATTGAGAAACGAAAACCCTAGCTTCCCAGACACTCCCACAAACACTCTGTGCTAGTGTCCAAGGCTGCCTGGACACTTTTAGGACCATATTGTGCCAGAGTCTAGGGATGAAACTACTCATTTACATGCCAACGTTCGAGATCCAGAAAACCCTAGATCATTGTGAGCTTCAACCTTGTAGTTTCAGACCCTTTGCGTGAGCTTTCCTTCGTCAGACTTGAGTGAAATAAGACAATAAGAGAAGAGAAGGTCACTTGATCAAATGTGTGCAAATGAGCTTGAGGTATATTCTGTTTATATGCTTTCATGTGGGTCCACTTAGGGTTCAGACCAACCTCACCAATTTAACATGTGCTTAGGGCCGACCTAACCCAATATACATGAGTGAATAAATAAATTCAAAAACCAACTTGCACTTGTCCAAATAAGGTGATCTTTAGTTCGAATTTGGTCCTCTCAAAAAGTGGAATCTAATGCAATCATCAGGTTAAATGAGTTTTTTGAGGTGGAATTTGACTGTAGTTTAAAAAATTAACACTCCCTCTCAATCGGGTAGAATTCTAGCTGCCAATATTTTTTCGTCGATCAATATGTCATTCTTGTGCCTTCAAGTGTCATCACATGTCATCTATAATCATCTCTATCATGTAGTCATCATTCCATGACCACCTCAAGTATTCCATCATCACAAATCATCAATGTACATCTCAATCTATCCCTTTCTTATTCATGTTTATCTCTTTATTGTTCCTGCTCATATGCCAAACATTCTCAAATATAGAAGAAGAATAATTTGTTACCGGAGGGGAGCTTAAGCTACCACCCTATATCAATCAGGATGCTACCTGGAATATTTGTCAGTGGGATACTACCTAGAATATCATCTTCAATCATCATCAAAGAACATATCATCAATGATCACATATCAACCTAGAATGACATGGAGGAACACATCTCAACTCAAATTCTCATGGGAGAATTATACATATACAACCCCATATCGAGAAATAGGATATCCAAACATATAGGGGAGCACATATCGACCCTAGGATCTCATCAGGGAGCTCAATCTCAACCTTGAATTGCATAGGATTATCTCAACCCATCCTATTTCCTACAGATTTTCACATCAATTACCGTAAATAGACATGTGGTAGAACACCTACATCATAATCGAATTGGGTTGTACACACCAAGTACGCTCTCAAATTGTTGGCCAAATGAGGAGCGATATTCCTAACAAGCTCTACTTGTGGGTATGATGCCAACTGGGGTATACTCTATAATGACCAAATAGGGGAGCAACATTCTCTGACCCTGTGAATATAGGGGAGAAATATCTCCAACCCTATGTGTAACAGTTAGGGGTCATACCTTGTTGTCTAGAGTTTCGTCAACCCCAAGAGTCTTTCATCTCAATTCCTCATCCTGGTAGTTCAGACAGGGAGGAAGAGTTGGCTCAGTGTCCTCGATCAGTGTTGTTCTCATCATACTCAAATATGGTATCTCTTGTCTCAATAGAAACTGTTTCCTGTTCATACATGAAATCAAATAAAAAATCATATCAAAACATAAATAATCATATAAATCAAAAGAGGATACCATAATCATCCTCCCTCTCAAGGATGTTCTAACCACAAGACTGAGCTTGTTTCGAACAACTGCACTTTCTCAATATATGAGAGTATCTCAGTCCCAACTATAAATATGGGACTTCCTTCGAATTTGATCTCACTTTATGTCATCACAATGTATCCATGTCATATCTAGATCATTCTCAAACAACTCTCTATGGAGAGTCTTCATCTCGCCTCACGGCTAGCCATGCTAGCAACATCGTACTCATCCTTAATCATACTATGGAACTCTCCTCCAAGATATCATGGCAGGTCTCCTACTAAAGAAGCATCTAAATGTGCTTAACAATAATATATATCAACGAAAATACATCCATGTAGTTACATATCATAGGAGAAATATGTCATCCTCAAAAAATAGAATATCTCATGCAGATATTTCAAAGGATGCTTAGTGGCAACTTTATGTGAATGAAGTAACTCACTAATGAACTTATTCAGGTTCTATGCACATCATATATACATACAGATGGATCTTCAAAAAGGAACATCAATGCTTCAATCAAAATTCGAATGTGATGTCAAGTTCAACAACATCTTTGGACTTCAAATCGGAGTATCCAAGGATTTTCCTTTTCATTATTCAAAAACATTTTTCAATAGCTTTTCAATATATAATTTCTTTTTCGAATACTAGAAATTGATTCATCATGCCATGATACACCATTTTGAGCTTTAGAAGCTCTCTCCCTCTGATTTAGATCATCAAAGGCTCATCACCTGTCAAAAGTAGATCAACAAGATTTAAAACCAAAACCATAATAAAAATCAAAGTCATACCTTGGAACTTATCATCCTTACTTCATCACATAACTATCAAATATATACATATCTGGATCGGGGAACTTGCTTCATGCAATTATCTAAGCATAATTCCTTGCTAAGCCATCATAATCAGCCTTACATAGATGAATGTTGTATCATCACATCAATATAGTCAACTCGTCAAAGATTAGAAGTCAAATCAAACTATTATCAAAGTCATCAATATCACAGTATCAATTCTTTCATTCAGGTGACAAGTAGAGCTAATATCATGTCTTGACTTCACTTATTATTATGCCAACAAGTTGTAATAAACCATGCAATATAAATCCAAAACTTCCTCAATTCATTCTCATAATTATAATACAAGTCATTTCTGTCACTAGGTGGAAATGCATACACCAAGGATGAGTCATGCAAGTTTCAATTTCATGATGAGTCACAACTTTTAGTATCTCAACCATTGTGTTATTAACAAGGAGGTCAATACAAGATCATTTTTCCGAAGACCCACATAAGCATTGACACTAGGGAAAATAAAAAGTCATCACATCAAATTATTAGACATTAGGTGAAGTCCAAATTTGCTATCGTAGAGAGATATATAGTCAAGGCATATCTCAATCATTAATTCAAAGTTATTGTCAAGCATCATGACAACACACTATTAATTTAAATCAATCGGTCAAATCATGCCAACCTTTTGTAGCACAAATATAGTGACATATCTATATGTATGTCCTAGTCACCTGCAAACACAAGTTCAGTATGCATGTTCATGTTATGGAAAAAATTCAAGCTTTTCTTACTTCTAGATCTTCTTATTTGCTATTGGGTGTGTGTTATATTCTTTAGGTGTGGGACCCTATATTAGGTGGAAAAACATACCTATGGTTTTGTGCATGGTTTTTGCACATGGTTTTGGGCATGATGGTTTTCTGCCCATGGTAATTTGTAGATTCAGTCAAGGGAACTATGGTTACGTTCTAATCCAGGGTTAATGGATTGGGACTTAAGGGTGCTTCAACATGTATATATATGTATTGTAACATTGAAAGGAACATAATGAAATATCAATCTGGTAGTCTCGATTTTGGGATCTAAAGCAAAATCTTTGTGTATATCTATTTTATGTTTTATGCTCTCGCCATTGTTTATTTTCTGTTTTTAGAATTCATATGCATGTAATTTCTATAGAGGGTTAAAACCTAGATTTGGTATCAGAGTTCTTTTGGCTTCAAGGGGACACCTTTGTTGCTGAGGGGTTTTGCAGGCCTGTGGTAGACCCTATTAAGTGGGAGATATGCAGGATTGATTCTTGTGGTGAAAGAAGATGGTGAGTAGTGGAAAGATAGAGATCGAGAAATTTAATGGTTAGAGTTTTGAGTTGTGGAAACTCAAGATGGAGGATTTGCTGGTGGATAAAAATCAGTGGATCACAATAGATCCAGGTTGTAAAACAACGGGAGTGTCTGATGAAGAATGGAAAAAGTTGGATCATAAAGCACAAAGCACAATACAATTATGTGTCTCAGATTCAGTATTGCTGAATATATCAGGGGAAGCTACGACGAAGGCTTTGTGGGACAAGTTAGGGAACTTGTACCAATCTAAGTCTCTGGTGAATAAACTATTCCTATGAAAAAACTTGTATAACCTCAGGATGAAGGATGGAAACTCAGTGCATCGATTTGTTGTGATCTCTACCAGATTTGTTCTTATCCTCCTAAAGTGCTCTTCTGGTCTTATGGACTCCTTGCCCAATCTGCATCTATGAAGCCCTGAAGGTTCACTCCCTCTATCCATCTATACCACAATCCATATTGAGATGTTCCTCTGAGGTATCTTAGCACATTCTTCACTGCCTTCCAAAAAAACCTGGTAGGATGAACCATAGTTTGACTCAGCGGGTTCACTGCAAAGCACAAATTTGTTCATGTCTTCACTAGATACATCATTGAACCCACAAGTTGCCGATAAATAGTAGCAGCTACTACCTCACCTGAAGTAGCATCCTCCTTCCTCCAGTTACCAGCTAGAGGATTCTGCATGGGCTTTCACTTCTCCATGTGGAATCTCTTGAGTATTTCATTGGCATACCTACCTGTTATAGAAATATTTGGGCACTGCAACCCCAATCACATATGTCCATAAACCAAGGTCTTCTGAGTCCCTAAAAGTGTTGTTTCATGCCCTAAAGGAGCAAGGTTAGCTGATTACATCATCTCCCAGAAGTTCTCCACAGAAAACTGCTTAGGACTGGTCAAAACTGGACCATACAGGCTGCCGAGTGCAGAGGGTGCGTTGCATCTAACCTGCTCAGTGTAAAAAGTGTGATGCATACTGGAAAGCCCTTCTGTAGGGTGCGATGGGTGAGAGTAGACAAATGGTAGAGACAGTTTGTAAGGTGGATGATCATGGAATCTTCTAGAAACTTCTCCTGTGACACTTGCCTCTCTGAATTTACCCAAGGATGAGTAAGAGACCATCAATCTCCAAGTCAAATCAAGAACTATCAGAGAGAGGAAACTAATCAAAATCCCAGAAGCTGACTCACCCCCTACAATCATCTATATTTGGATCCCTCATCCCAGAGATCCACAGGCTGGAATCTTGTATCTTGTAAAGAAGTGTTGTTGGTTTCCTAGTGCAACATCATAGTGTTGGGTGATCTAAGCTTTTCATGAGGTGAAGAAGGGATTTCATGCTAGGAGGATGACGTTGGGTCAGATCAATGGGTTGTAATCCTCTCTTCTAACCTCTATATCAATAAACCTATTCGAGTTTTCCTCCACATTCTTGTATGTTAGCTGATATATGCATGTATGTGGTCAATATATATCTGGTCCTATATTGTTTATGACTGTAGATCTCTTCACTTTGAAGGTATTATGCTGCTTTGACTTTATAGGTACTCTTTGAAGTGGAGCAGTCAAGGGAAGAGCAGCAAACATCCGTCAAAGAGGAGAAGGAACAAGCGGAGAACCAAGAGAAAGATCAAGGTTGGTATTCTTTGCTCCTCTCCTATCTACTTCTCATAAAGGAAAGTGAAAGTAACTTTAATCTATTTTTTTCTAAGATAGCTACCCGTCTTAGTGGGACTAGCAGCTCTGCATAGACACTAGATTTCCCGATAACAAAATGATGACTGTGCTGGGGAGCGACTAGTTTTTTTGCTTGTCTATATTTTTTTACTTTATAAACTTACAATCAGAGCCTGAAGTCAAGCCAACTAAACTTCAAACTGCATTTTATATGCAAGTGCAAAGTAGATCAATGCTCCTTCAGTCTATCTCCTGGTTTTGTTTATAAACTGAACAATTGATTTGCAAACATCCTAATTACCCTGGTGGTGGCTCAAGTAGTCTCATTAGATTAGCCCCTGTGATTTTCATTTACTAACTATCATTTACTTGGCCTAAATCCCTGAACTAAGCTGCAAACTATGACCCGGAACCAAGTTGAAGTCTTGTCCCTTGACCATCGCACCTTTTCCTCTTGGGAATCTGGATGCATCGCACCTCCTGTGTGCAGTAGGTGCATTGCATCACACTTTCCTTGTGTTACAGGTGCACTGATCATACAAGAATTCTTCTGCTTACAAATTTTGGTTTTTTGTTCACTCTCTTCAGCTTTATTCAGAAGTTTTCCTGTCTGTGATCAGTATACCTCTGTGGAAACTCCCTTCCTTTCATTATTCCACCTCCATAGTCAAAATAATTGTGAATGTTTTTATGTATTGTGCGCCATTTACAGTTCTCTTTTACAAAGAAATAGCGTAATCAAACTGTCGTCTTTTGATTTGGAAGTGTCGCAAGTGTCGTTTTTAGTCAAAGAAAAGAATCCTACTACTCTTGATAGTCGATTACCATGTTACTCTTGTATTTGATGTGAATTAGTAGTTTTTCAAGTGTCAAAAGCAATTTTCAATTTGAAATCAAAAAGTGTCATCATTATCTCCCTTTCATTTTTTGAAAAGAAAATTGTTAGTACTGTCGCTTGGAACAATTCAAATTTGTACTTAGCATTCTTCTTGTCATTCACACATTAAGAAGGCTGAAAAAAAATACATGCATGTACATTTGCATTTAGACTGCTTGTTGATTTAGGACAGTGCATCTAGTGTATGCTCTCTGCTCTTTGTTGAAAAGAATCTCATTTCTCTTTCCTTAGTAGCTAGGATTTTCATTGCAAAAGAAGATAAAACGACTGTTTATCATCTTAGATTGCATTTTAGGAATTTTATATATACATCACGTGGTGAACCTGAAAGGAAAACTTCTTGAGAAAGATCAACTGTAAAATAAATTTAATGAACATGAAAACGCTTTGGAACCTAATGCACAACATTTAGAAGTCTAGGCTAGAGACGTATTCCAGCGTCGTAAAACCTGGTAACTATCGCTTTCATTGTAGGTTGGGTGATTCCTCCTCTTTGAGAGGACAAGTGCAAGTACGGACTTGTGCTCCCATGTACCATCGAGTATATATTGCGAGACCACAATAGGCTACATCCTTTATCCTTAGGAAGCCAGGTCTGCTGCCCTATCAATCGCAATGCACTGAACATA
>APFE031091580.1:317518-344017 GCA_000404065.3 Pinus taeda | reverse complement strand
ACCATGGACCGAAAACCATCATGTCCAAAAAACATGTGCGAAAATCATGCACAAAACCATAGGTAGGTCCGCCCAACCTAACATAGGGTCCAAAACCAAAATTTTCCGGGGCGCTGTCCTAGACCCCATAAAGTGGGGTTACGGGTACCCCTCAAACCCCTTGTTAACTATGTGGAAAGAATATAACAAACCCAATACTAAGTTTCTTATTACTTTGGGAGGAAAGACTGTCTATATAGACATGATGGTTTTCCAATGCCCTTTAGATTTTAATCTACTCCTTGGCCATGACTATGTCTACGTCATGGGATCTCTTGTTTTCTCCCTCTTTCGAGTGATGTGTTTCCCGCATGAAGGAAGCATTGTGATCATTGAGCAACTTACATTCATTAGTCCTGAATCAAGTCCCCACCAACCATCATCCCTAAATGGTTCTTATCTGGAAGCGGTATCACCCCTGCCATAGGTTAATTACGTAGCCACCTGTTCCATGCCCACATTTATTGATGATCTAGTGGGTGATGTAGTACATCATGTACTCGGGGCATTGGAGCCTGATTTTTCGTTTGGATCCCTGGACAGGCATTCCTTCTAGAGTGTTGCTATCCCATCTGATGAGAACCTCTTGGAAGCCATGGCCTCTTTTGGGTTTTGATAAAGGGTCTAGAGTAGAGTTCATTGTCTTGTGTCAAGCTCGTTAAAAAATGAAACAAGGACCATGAGGATAGTTCTTTTACTATGTCAACCTCATTAAAAAATGAAATAAGTCTCCATGAGCAGAGTTCTTTTACTTGTGTCAAGCTCATTAAAAATAAAAATAAAAATAAAAAATGAAATAATGTGTCATGAGCATAGTTCCTTTACTTGTGTCAAGCTTGTTAAAAAATGAAACAAATCCCCTTCCAATTCGAGTCTTTGATTAGATCTTGTAAAATCCCAGTCAAGTCTTTCACTTGATCTCGTAAGTGAACCTTCATTCCATGCACTTGTTAGTAACTAGTAGTCTACTTAGGTGAATGAAATGAAGCTTGGGGGGCATGTACCTTGAATTGAGTCATTATGCGGGGGGCATGCATACTTATGTCAAGCATATTTTATCTTTGTTTCAAGCTTGTGTAAAATGAAACCAAATCCAAGCATAGATTTTCTCATGTTTCAATCTTCTGAAAAATGAAACCATCCTTAAGTATACTCAAGCATAGTTTCCCATGTTTCAAGCTTGTGTAAAAATGAAACCATTCCCACTTTACATCTCGTGATTGTCATTTTTATCAGCCCATTTTTCCAGATTAGCCTTGGTTTTTTCATTCTATCATCACCATTTCTTTGGTCAATCATATTCTTTCACTTCGTTGTTTTACCCTTGCCTGAGGAACATCTACAATGAGTGGTCTTATTAACCAGCCTCTTGACCTTTACATGTTTTGAGCAATTCCATCATGACCGGAACCAGTTGTCATCCTTTTATACCACTCGTTCCTCCAGGAGGAATCATCTTTAAGCTCTTTTCTGACTCTCGAAAAATGAAAAGATTGTCAAGTACTTGTCATTTCAAAATTGTAAAAGTAAATGAAATGACATCTACTCATTATAATTTTAACCCTTTTCTGGACTGATATAGACTATTGTACAAAAAAGGAACACCTTGGTCGACATAGTCAAGAGGTTCTCTCGAATATTGTTTTCTACCTTTCTGGGTTCGAGAGACAAATTACGAAAAGGGATCTGATGGAGTTTTCTTTTTCGTCTCTTTTTCAAACTCTCTAAATATGAAAAAGACACCAAGTTACTCTTCTATCAGAGTCATAAAAGTTAAATGACGAAAGACTTGTCACCATGACGAGACTGAGTTTCTCCTTCCTAGGACTCATAAAACTTACTAGGATGGATTCATTCGAAGAATGAACTTATGCAAAAAGAATATTCTATCCCCTTCAATATTGTGATTAAAAATAATGGGGTACTCACTAGAAATAGTGGGCAAAAAGTGAAAGTGAAACATCTCTTCCATAGGCAGCATGTCGCTCTTGAACATGACTCTCATCTGCATCTCGTGTCGGGTTTGGGATATCCTCGCTCAGTAACTTGGCTTTCTGGGTTTGGGTGATCCATTTTGTGTCTCATCTGACTATTCTACTTCATCAGCATGACCCATGGTCCTATGTTGAGTCAAATTATGCCACACTCTGGAGTCGTGTCGCTGATATGTTCAAGAGAAGTCCCATCTGCAGTTTGTTACCTATACATTGTCCAACCTTTTGCTACAACCTTGATCATACTCATTCATTTCACTTTATTCCTTGTTTCATGTCGATGATGGTGGAATCATCATGGCCCTTCTTTGATGTGTCACTTTCTATCGAATTCAGCTCATTATCCAGGAAGATGACTTAGAAAATCCCTTTAAGTACCTTAGATCTTGCATGCCTTAATGGCAAGTTCTTCACATCTGACGACAAGTTTTCATTATTGACCTTCAATCGGGTGATTCCACGAGTGTTTGACATCAAATTCATTTTCACATTCACGGATTGTACTATTGTACCTTGAGGACCATTGTCATTATTGGTGTTTTCTCTCGTTCTTGTTAACGGTCCACATATTTGGCCAGTAAACGAGTGGTTTTCTAGCATGTTTAACTTCGACACATTCATTCACATGTTAGGATTCATACTTTGATCGGGTTGGGATGGAGCGTAAGACCCTGAGTTTTGTCTGATATGACTTAGGTTGCATGGAGTTATGTATTGATCATGATTTTACACATGTTTCTTCTATACGGATGGCTGTGACCATATAGTGGGACTTTATATTTACGATGATGATCTTTCTATATCGGATGGCTACGTCCATGCCTTAGATCTTAGGTTTATAGATGATCCTTTTCATTTTGATGGCTACGCCCATGCTGTGGATCCTTTCACATAGTCCTTTCTATCCAGATGGTTGCGTCCATACCGTGGATTCATGTTTTGATAACAAATATGTATATTTATATGCATCCTTGATTTGCAGGTCTCCTGACATTATTTGTTCTCTTCCTTGCAAAAGATCGTAAAGAATCTTACCCATCACTCTTTGTTCTGCCTTCATGCTTTAAGGGGCATCTGTTACACAATATTTTTTCACACCTCCTGCACTTCCTTGTGTCAAACCCCGAAGTGCCCAAAACTTGGCAATCAAGCAGTGTACCCATTGTGATATGCAGCTCAGATCCTCCTTGAAACACTGATGGAAACATGCCTTGAGCTTTCCATGAATAAGCAAGCTCTAAAACCCTAATTTCAAGACTAGTGTGACCTTGAAACTGGAAAATCGTGTTGATTGCTAGTTGCACTATACTAGCCTCACGATGCTAGCACGCTTTTTTCTTGGATACCTGCACTAATCCCTAAAAGATAAGTTTTCCCAAAGAGGACAAGAAGCTTTGTGATTTAGAGGCTTCCAAAAAGATGAGATGGAGGTTGTTCGGTGTGGATGTGGTCAAGTTCTCCCAATATTACTTTTTGATCTTATCCCTATGAACTACCTCCTTGAGATGATGGCCTTCTCCTATCTTTGGAGATATCCTCACTCCATTTCCTTTCCTATAGATTCATCATATCCCATTCCCAAATGGTTGGTCCTTGGCTATTTTCACCCTTATGCTAATATAGTGCCTACATGCTACTCATTTGGCTTGGAGAAGGAGTGCTTGGAGAGCTTCAGCTTGGACTTGGACATTCACTCAAGGAGAGCTTGTTGACATCAAGGCTTGGTTTATGCTTCCTCCTTTATTTTATTAATATATACAATTGCCCGTTCACTTTCCATGAATTTTTGTGTTAATGCATTTTTTATCTTAATGATCCTTGATCTGTTAAGTGGATTACTTTCGATTATGCTATTTTTACTTGTATGCTTTGTTGTGTCTTTGATCTCTTGTGTAGGAATCCAAATGTTGTGAGTAGTAGAGTTGAGCCTGAGGCACAAGCGATTCGAGGTCTTCAACAAAGGAGTACGTTATAGCGTCAGAATGAGGTAGGCCATCTTCCTCTTCTCTCATTTCGATTGTAATTTAGGAACGTTTCCTTGTAGTTGTCACATAGGTTGCTAGTCCCACTCATTGGGCTAGAGGGATTGTCTCTATCCCTAGAGAATATTTTCTTGGACAACAGGTTCTAGTAAGAAAATAAAGGCTCTATTGTAAGGTCCCTTTCAAATACTAGAAAAGGTGGGAGATAATGCCTATAGACTTAGTATACTCCCATATATGTGAATTTACTCAGTTGGGAATGTAGGGAATCTAAAACTCTATGAGCCTTCCATGCTAGATTAGGAAGAGGAACAAGTCCTGCCTTTTGTACAGGATTTGGAATTAAATTCTTAGGCAGAGTTAATAGAGGATATGGTTTTTCAAATTAGGTATTAAACTACAAGACAGGGTCAACAAGATCTTGGTATATTTGGTTGAAAGGATAGCTTCCAGGCAAGGATAAACGGCACACCTAAGAGAAGGTGGAAGAAAATTTTCCTCACCTCATTTAGTAGAATATTTTCATGACTAAAAATCCTCCCAAAATGGGGAGATTGATATATATTGTATCATTATATTATTTTTCATCCATCTCGATGCTTTTGGAGAGGAAAAAGTGAAGGAATCAACTCATAGGACCAATTTTACCGATGGGACACAATTTGGTTAATTGGGGCTTGAAATATTTAGGGAGTATTTTGAGGCATCAAATGGAATTTTGTGGGGCTAAAAAATTGTTTATTTAATGAAATGCTAATTTATTTATATTCTATAGACAAAGACCTTTCCAACTCTACAAGAATCACAACAATCAGAGTCTATGCACAAAAATTATGCCACCTAGAAGTTCAACTTCATGTTTTGACCACCATAATGTTTCAAGAGGATGCCATTCCATCCCCCATTACTCATGGAAAAGGGGATAACCACTTTATCATGATGAATGATAATCTATAAGAGTCCATATAGTATCTTTGATTAAGAGTTGAAGGAGTCAAACCTAACCAATAGTAAGCTATAAGGTTGTGTTACTGGGCCACTAGGAGGAAAAGGGGTTCCATTATTTTCAAGGGAATTTTATTCCGTAGAAGAGAAGAGTAATTGAGAGGGATAGGGAGAGAACACATACAGAATATTTGCACCATACTAGCCAACGAGCCACATGCCTTACTTCTTTGTACTTGTAGCCATTTTCTATTCATAGAAAGAGAGTAGAGAGGCCTCACCTTCTAGTTGGGTTTTCTCTTGAAAGGCTTTCCTATGATATATCATGTGTCAATTATGGGTTGTGAGTTTTTATTTCACTATTCTCTATTTTCCACATAATTATAATTTTTATGCATTTGCAATAAAAAAAATCTTTACAAATCCATAAATCTAAAGGGAAATAAACCTTGTATAATTTGAGATTTTAATTATAATTTATCATATTTGTTGCGATGAACTGTTTAGTGGAATATCCACAAAAGTTTACGGATCATATGGGTATCAAAGTATGTATATTTGGGTATATTGTGAAAATTTATATGGTATTTAGATTGGCTAAGCCAAAATTCATAAAATCTTAGTCATGGATGGTGAATCTATGAATAACCCTTCTAAGCTTGCAGAGGAGAGGTTTTCATGGCTATAAGCACAAGTTGCATTTATGAATTGTAAAATGAATATCCTCATGGTGGCCCTGACCAATAAGCTTGGGATTTTCAGACAAGATGGGGGTTCTAATGTAGAGGTCTGATCAAAAGGGAAACTATGAGATCAAGAAGAAATAGAGAATGATCTGAACAAAGGACCTGAAAAAGATCAACCAATTTCGATGTTGTAAACTATTCACAGTTCCTATTAAAGGAAGTGAAGGCCGATATCAAGTTGTATCAAAGTGATATCGATGCTCTAAATCTAAATCACTAATTGTAGCAATTAGAGGTTTATTTTAGTGTTCATAATATAGAGGAAGAACAAAAGATTTCATTTGTGTGACTGAAATTAGAGGGCCATGCCCTCATGTGGTGGGAAAGCCACGTGAAGACCTTAAGGTTGGAGGGAGATACTCTACTGATTAAGTGGGAGGACATTAAAACCCTCACAGAATATCAATTTTACCTTGTCGAATATGTATAAGATAAGTGGATAAGGTGGCACTACTTCAAGAAGAAGCATGCTCAGAGTGTACAAGCGTACACCATAGAATTTAGAAACATGGTCATAATGTTGAGTATCTATCCAAAGAACATTCCTCAAGTGTTTTGGGGCTCTACAAATCCATCTTCAGAAGAATGTGATGCTATTCAAGCCTAGACTAGTGGACAAGGCTTGTGTATAGGCACAATGCTTGGAGAACATAGGCGTAAAGAAAGGGAAATCAAGTGGTTTGAAGCAGAAGAAGAACTGAGATGCTTTTAAGGAGGGGAAGAAGAAGTGGAAATAGGGAAAAGATAAAAAGATAAAAAGATGATAGCCACAACACACTAGTACAAATATATTAGAAACCACTACAACCACTATATCATTGATATTTGTATAGAGGAGAAGTGTTGGAAGTTGCATTTAGAGCTTAACCCAAAGAACAAAAAGAAGGATATAAGAAGAATAATCTCATGGCCACTAATTTGAGCAAATAGCTTGAAAAAAAATTGGATGTGGATGAGAATATTGTCTATAGATAAATGTAGAAGGAAGTGAATATTAGTATCCTGTACAATATGAAGAGAATGAAAAGACCCTACTCTTCCATATAAAGATACAAGTTAAAATACTAAGATTAATGTTTTTTTTTTACTAATGATTGTTGGTGAATCTCATTGCAACAGAGATGGTAAAAAAATTGGGATTGGAAGTTTGTGATCTTCCAAGTCCGTATCCAATGGGATGGATAAATAAGATGCAAAGATGAAGGTAACAAGACAATACAAAATTAGATTTTCTATCAGTGCTGATTTTATAGATGAAGTAGAACTAGATGTAGTTCCCCTTGATGTATGTGGAATTATTTTTGGAAATACCTACATGTACATGTGGGATGCACTCTTCATGCGAAGATCCAACAAGTATCAACTCATCAAGGATGGTAAATCATTCACCGTCAATGCACACAAATACAAGTCACTGGTAAGTGCCAACCAAGCGAAGAAATTGATTTGTTCAAGAAAAATGCATGCTTTATTATTTTTAAGAGAAAAACAATATGTAGAAGATTCCATAAGAGAAACTGTATCCTTGGTGTGGTGTGCAAAGAAATAGAAATAGAAACTAGAAGAGTTGCTATAGGAATACAAGGATGTGTTCTAAGAGCCTAAAGGGATACCACCCAAGAGGGAAGTGTAGCACAAGATCCAACTATTTATGGAATCTACATTACCAAAAATTGGGTTGTACATATACTATATTATAGAAGCAAGTGAGGTGAAGAAACATTTGTAGTAGTTATTGAAATGGGTTTCATTTGATTGAGTACGTCACCATACAGGTCAACCATCATCATTATGTCAAAGAAGGACGGGGTCTGGAAAATGTGTATATATTACGGGGTGTTAAAAAAAATCATGCTCAAGAACAAGTAACCATTTCCCGAAATAACAATGTATTGTATCAGTGGTAGCAAGCGAAATACATCACCAATCTAGACTTGAAGTTTAGATATGACTAGATTCGAGTCATAGAAGTAGATACCTATATAACCACCTTCAAAACTAGGAAAATTTTATATGAATAGTTAGTCATTCTATTTGTCCTATTCAATGCACCAACTATTCAGGGTTTATATGAATGGTTAGTCATGCCATTTGGCCTATTCATTCTTCAAATTATTTTTGATCTCACTCACTTGATGAAGATCTAGCCTCGCTTGAGACAAATCATCTTTGCTCGATACCCTATTATGATGCTTGGTGTACCATGTGAATGTTTGAACGTAAGTTTGACTTTGAGATTGTGGTTAACTACAATTCTTTTGTCTTCTCCCAGTAGGTGGAAATCCATATAGGAAACTTTTGTCATATTCCCATATGCTCTAGCTGATTTATCTCTCATGGAATTTATTAGAACCTTGAATTTGGTTGCATAATGTTAATGAGATTTTAGAAAGTGTCATATTTCGTAGATCATACAAATTGAATCAAATTTATAAAGAAAAATGTATAGAATACAGAGAGTTACCTTATTTGTTATTCATGTAGTTTTGATGGTTATTATTTCAAAATATTATTGTATTGATGCACTAATGGGTGGGAAAATGATTGAAAGAGAAGGTAACAAACTATCAAAAGGATGCAATTCTTGTGGCCCAACAATGTTGGAGAGAAAGTTTCCCTAAGGTAAGGGTTGACAACCTCAGCAGAGTAGAACAAGATAATCAACAAAGACCAGTCAAGAAACCATTCCAAACTTATGAATTACTAAATGTGGAATTGGAAATATACCTCGATGTTCTATCTTTAATGATGTTCCCATAGGGTCCAAACCCTTTACTTCCTGTATAATGAGCAAGCCTGCAAATCAATTCATAGAATCATATACATGATAGATAATTCAATGTGCATACATAAAATATATGTTAGATCATCATATATAAGCATATAAATTACTAATCATGAGACAATAACATATTAGGAACAAGATATGAACTTATTTATTGATTAACATCAAATGGTACAAGAAGGTACAACCTGATCCAAGCCAAAGCACCGACGAAGCCTTCCTCTGGATCCGTCTAGTCCGAGCGATGAAGATAACCTCTATAACAAAGGCAAGGAGATGATATAAATACGATGAACATCTTTGCAAAGGAAACCAGGGTTTCCATAGAGACTGGGAGTGCAAGAGGCACAGGAAAATCAGACTTAATCTGGGAGAAAAATGGGTACAATGTTGATAGACCTTATCTTATGTCTTTTAGGCCTACCCAAGGGGTGTATATATACCACCTGAACTTAGTTAATTGAGTTTTTCTATGGGCTCTTGTAGGTGGGCTCTCGGTAAAACCCATGAACCATGCTCAAAATATAGCATATTATTTTATTTTTTCATATTTTAAAAGGTATACGTGGGTATAGAGTTATAGGACCCGCGTATGTACACATTTAGTGTGGGCAAAGTCACATATTGAATTTGAAATATTGTTTTTTAATATAAGATCAAATCTGCATGGGAAAATGTTTCCTAGGGCCATATAAGAGCATCAAGTCTACAGGAGTGCTAAATGATCATATAACAAATGCCCCCTAATATATGAGCTTAGAAGGGGTACATGATGGCCAAAATATATTAAGTATAGAGAGAGGAGTCATCCAAAACCCAGGAGGAGATCACTAGATTCTAGCTCACTGAATACCTATGGAAGGAGTTAGAAATAAAATTCATGTCTGAGGCAAGCATACCCATGCTCAAAAGTAATAAATCATGTTCGCTGATCAAGTATAAAGTGGATCCAAAATGTATACATAAGTGAACAGAAGGAGTTGTAGAATACATAATGTATCATTAGATCATAGCCACAAAAGAACACAATAGATCTATGTCTCAATATCACATTTAGAAGAATAAATGATTAATGATGCCAGAAGACTATCTAATCAATGATGCTGCATAACTGATCCTCAATAAAAGTACCAAGTCATATAGGTGGAATAATGGTACTGCATAAAATTGGGTGCCAACGTATAAGATGATGTTGTGAAGAAATACAACATATAAAGGTGGAAGGTGTCACTGGAAAAAAACAAAAGGAGCTATCAAGTGAACCAAAAATATAACACAAGCTGAGGTCTTCATCCATCACAAATGGTACATTTCTACACTATTGGAATAAATAAGTTGAAGTTGACTATCTGAGAAATCATTTGATTACTGGTCATTGATGTATATCGTTAATGAATGCGAGACAACTCACCAATAATGATAATGAGTGTTAAGGTACCCCAGTACAATCTAATAAGTTTGAATAAATGTGTTGAAGTCGAACAATTGAAAGAATTTACCAATCAGGAGACAATGATGTATTCTCATTGTCGCTAGCGAATGAGTCAGCCACTAATGACTGTAAACCCCAAGGTAGTGAAAAAAGGACTCTAGACCTTATTCCCACAGAAATGAGTTGGATTTTATGGGAAAAGATCCGCTAGAAGAAAGGAATTAAGGCACACCACATCAACCAACGTGAGTGTAACCCACAGACCAATAATTTGGAAAGACTCAGACGAATAGAGATGAAGTAACCATTTTGAAGTACATTTATGGAATACATAAGATGTGGCTAGCACACGAAAAAAATCATATGAACCAAGCAATAATGAAAGCTGACACAGAGTCGAGGAATCCACCAATAGGGTCAAATGGAAACCAAGGTATTGCATGAATCCCAATGTGTGATAATGTAAGCTGACATCAAATACAAGGGAAATCACTCATTCTATGTCAGGTCCCTGTAATACTAGTGTATTCCCTTATTATTATTTTCATTGTGGTCCCTTATTGTTATTGTTGTACCCATGTTGTCCCCATATTGTTATTATTGTGCCCCATAGAAGCCCACTATTGTTATTGTTGTGCCCTTACATTATTATTGTTATGTCAGCTCTGATTATGTTATGACCCCTTAGACTCCTATATATAGAAAGGAGATCTTGTCATTTGTATCATCCATGAATTTTTCATTTGTGTAATGTAAATGAGGTTTCCCCCTCAAAGAAGCTGATTTTGAAATCGTTTATCTATCTTTTCTTCTATTTTGTGAGTTGGTTGCATAACATTTGGTATCAGAGCTTTGGATTCTAGGGTTTTGTTGCTTCAAATATGTCATCATGGAATTTTTACTATAACGTTTTTTCTACGAAGTCTCAGAAGATGAAATTAAAACCCATTTGAGTTGAAATCTTTATGAACCTTGAGTACGAATTTCATATCTTGTCTCTCTATATTTTCATATATATGATCCGAGAAAGTTAGGGTTTTTGTAGGCTCCCAAATTATATCTCAAACAGGTGACGTGGGGAAAATCTTCATAACTTTCTCTCTGAGCATAAGATTGAAATTTCGTAAAAATGTACAAAAAGAAGACGAACATTAGTTGTCTGTGTATTGTTTCCAGGTCTGAAGGTCGAAAAAGTGACACGTGGCACTTCGTACAATTTCACTCTACTGAACGAGTCTATAATCAGGCCACCGTGGGAGATTTGAAATAATGTTTCCTTGGAGAATCCAATATTGATCAGACTTGTGAGGTTGGAAAAAGGACTCAGAGGGATACCTAGGGATGAAATTTAAAACCTTGGAGATCCGCAATTACAGAGATACAATAGATTTAATATCGAGCTCCTACAAAGCGAAAAAAGGTGTGTAGTCTTTTTAAAATTTTGCATAAGTTTGGTTTGAAAAATTAGTTTGAAGGAATTCAAAGGGACTAGTGAATCATAATTATAATTAATTGATGCCTCGAAGAAAGAAAATGGAAACACCTAATAAGAACCTGAAAGCTCTAGCATGACTCATGAAGAAGAGGAAGAAATGCAACATGATATATCAAAATTACGAGACCAAGTGCAACAAATTTCACTCTCACAAAAAGTAATAGAAGCTAAGATGGATGGTTTAAAAGAAGGCATGGAAGCTAAGATGAATGGCGTGGAAGCTAAGATGGATGGTGTGATGGATGGTTTAAAGAAAGGTGTGGAATCTAAGATGAATGGCGTGGAAGCTAGGATGGATGGCTTAGAAGCTAAGATGGATGGTTTAGATGTAAACATTGAAGATTTGAAGAAAGACATGGAAGGTTTGAAAGGAGGTTTGGAAATGTTGCTACATGAAATGCTTCCTAATGGTGAAAAAGTAGTAGAGGAAACTCATAATGAGAACAAAAGAAATGTTAGTCATGATTTCAAAGACTCTAATGTTTGGTTGAAGACCCACCATGTTCCAAAGATCAATATGGGAAAATTTTATGGCAAGGATCCCATAACATGGATACTACAGATGGAGCAATATTTCTATCTCCATAATCTGCAAAAAACACAAAGGTACACATTGTGACTTTATATTTGGAACCCAATCAGTTTGTATGGTATCGATGGCTTTTCTCTCGTAAACAAATTGTCACTTGGGAAATTTTTATAGAAGAAATGATAGAAAATTATGAGAATACAAAAAGAAACACCTTTTTTTAGCCAATTGATAAATCTCAAACAAAAGGGTTCAATGGTGGAGCACATTGAGGACTTCCAAAAATTGAATATAAGGTAAAATATATTCCAGAGGAGCATAGGATTGATGTGTTCATAGGGACTTTAAAGGATAGCATCCACATAGGTGTGCCTTTAGGAACCTGATTCATTAGAGAAGCATTCAAGTCGAAAAATAAATAATAAAATAAATAAAAAGAAAAAAATAAAATAAAAATAAAAATAAAAATAATAAAATAAATAAAAATAAATAAAAATAAAATAAAATAAAAAAAAATAAAATAAAATAAAAAATGAAAGAAAAATTATGGCAACAAGGAAGCCTAGCAATCACAACTACGAAGATGGAAGTGTTGTTGCCCCTAGCCTTCCACAACCTACAAGGTTGATGCCACAACTATTGAAAGAAAAAAGAGAAAAAGAGCTTTGTTACAGTTGTGATAGAAAATACATTAAAGGTCATAAGTGTGTTGATAATAAATTATTTTACATAGGTTGTGAAGAGGAAGAAGAAAAGGAACATGAAACATGAAAATAAAATGATACACACTAGGAACAAACCCTAGAGAAAGAAGAAATGAATCTGACCATATCTTGTAATGCATTGGCCGGAATTACCACTCCTCAAACTATCAAGATAGAAGGAAATATCAAGAAGAAAAGGTAATAGTGTTGATTGATTCAGATAGTACCCATAATTTTATTCATTGTAAGATAGCGAAGGAATTTAATTTCTTCCTATATCGAGCACCAAAGTGTCAAGTGATGGTTGAAAATGGAGGAACCATAAATTGCTCTGGAAAGTGCCATAATATCAAGCTATCAATGGGAGAATATGTGTTGAATATTCCAATGATTTCCATTCCAATGGGTGGTGCTGATGTAGTACTAGGAGTCCAATGGCTACAATCTTTGGGTACAATAGATTTTAATTTTCAAGAACTTTTCTTGAAAAAAAATCAGAATGAAAGGAAGTTGAATTAAGGGGTGTCACAGGAAAACTGGGAAAGATAATCAAATCTAACAACATGAGAAAGCTTCTAAATAAAGAACAACATGGGGTAATTGCAAAATTATTTTCTCTAGAGGTTCCCACATCCAAATCATCTATTTCTCCAGATCTCCAAAAAGTCTTGGAAAATCATTCCAAGGTATTTGAGACTCCCAAAGGCAT
Organism: Pinus taeda; assembly: GCA_000404065.3. Classification (NCBI taxonomy): domain Eukaryota; kingdom Viridiplantae; phylum Streptophyta; class Pinopsida; order Pinales; family Pinaceae; genus Pinus; species Pinus taeda. The sequence goes on along the minus strand of APFE031091580.1, from coordinate 330,657 downwards.
CCCACCTATTCGTGATCATGATCATGATATTCATTTGATTCCATGAAGTGTTCTTCCAAACATCAGGCCTTACAGATATCCCTATGCCCAAAAGAATGAACTTGAACGTATGGTTGCAGAAATGCTAGAGGCTGGGATAATTCAACCTAATCAAAGTTCTTTCTCTGCTCTAGTAGTATTGGTGCACAAGAAGGATGGATAATGGTGCATGTGTCTGGATTATAGGGAGCTCAAAAATCTCACTATTAAAGATAAATTTTCCATTCCTATCATTGATGAATTATTGGATGAATTGCATGGAGCAATTTACTTCACCAAGTTGGACCTTCGTTCAGGATATCATCAAATCATAATGAAGACTGGAGACACTCTGAAAACAACATTTAAAACTCATGAGGGTCATTAGGAATTTTTAGTTGTGCCTTTTGGCCTTACTGATGGACCTTCTACATTTCAAGTTTCGATGAATTCCATTTTCAAACCCTTCCTTAGAAAACTTGTGTTAGTATTTTTTGATGATATACTAATCTACAACAAGTCTTGGAAGGATCATCTTCAACCTATTGATAGAGTGCTCAAACTATTGGAGGAGAAATAATTATATGAAAAAACCTCCAAATGTTTCTTTGGAGTACAAGAGGTGGAATATTTGGTCATATTGCATCTCAAGAAGGTGTTAAGGTAGACCATAGAAAAATTAAAGCCATTAAGGAATGGAAAATCCCCACATCCATAAAGCATTTGTGGGGATTTTTCAGGTTGATAGGGTATTATCACAAGTTTGTTAAGAATTATGGGAGAATAAAAACACCTCTAACAACATTACTGAAGAAATATGCATTTTTTTGGGCTCCAGAAGCAACGAAAGCCTTTGAACATCTTAAAGAGGCAATGTGCCAAGCACCGGTCTTAGTTATGCCAAACTTCACAAAAACCTTTATTGTCAAATGTGATGCCTTAGGAAATGGAATTTGTGTTTTTTTAATGCAAGAATAAAGACCCATTGCTTTGGAAAATCATCCAATCAAAGCAAAGTATTTACAGAAAGCTATTTATGAGAAAGAATTGTTGGCAATACTACATGCACTTAAGAAAAGGCGACCTTACCTAATGGGAAGATACTTCAAGGTAAAAAAAGATCATGATAGTCTTAAGTAATTTTTAGAAAAAAGATTATCTTTAGAAGAGCAGCAAAAATGGGTCACAAAGATGTTGGGTTGTGAATTTGAAATCATCTACAAAAAAGGGAAGCAAAATGTTATTGCAGATGCACTCTCAAGAAAGCATGAGGATGTGGAAGCATTTCTTTGTTCCATTTCTATTATCCAACTAGATTGGATAAATGAAGCAAGGGATGAATGGAAGAATGATGAAGAAGTGTGGGAACTCATTCAAAAGTTGCAGCAAGATCCCAGTACATCTAATACATTTAGATGGAAAAATGATTTGTTATGGTACAAAGATCTCTTATACCTCTGTAAGAATTCCCAACTCAAACAAAATATTCTTCTAGAATTGAACACATGCCCCTTAAGAGGGCATTCAGTATTTTTAAAAACTTACCACAGGGTTAAGAAGGAATTTTTTTTGGGATGGCCTTAACTCTAATATTCAAAAGTTTGTGGCAGAATGTTTGGTTTGCCAACAAAATAAAGTTGAGACAATTAAGACCCCATGTCTATTACAAACTTTATCCATCCCAAGTCAACGTTGGGAGGAGGTTTCAATGGATTTTATCACATGTTTACCCAATTCTGAAGGAAAGAGTGTCATCATGGTGGTAGTTGATAGAATTACCCATTATGCAAACTTTTGTGCATTATCTCATCCATTTAAAGCCAATACAGTTGCTACTGCATTTATGGAAACAAATCCAAAGCTACATGCAAACCCAAATATTATTGTAAATGACAAAGATTATATTTTCACTAGAAATTTTTGGATAGAATTATTTTCTTGTCTCGGTACTCAGTTAGCTCATAGCTCATCCTATCATCCTCAATCTGATGGGCAAATTGAGATAGTGAACACATGTTTGGAAGGATATCTTTGTTTCTTTGTATATGATAAATGGACACAATGGGTCAAATGGTTGTCTCTGGCTGAATGGTGGTATAACACTTCCTTCCATACAACAGCAAAAGTGACCCCATTTATCGCATTTTATGGATATCATCCACCCACATCACATCATATTTAAGAGAAAATTCTAAGGTTCAAGCAGTGGAAGATCACATCGAGCATAAAAAAAAACAAAATTCTCCAGCTCTTAAAGGATAACCTGACTTTGGCGCATAATAGAATGAAACAACATGCAGATAAACATCGTAGCGAAAGAAGTTTTGATGTAGGTGACTAGATATTTCAAAGCCTACAACCATACAAACAAATGTCCCTCAAGCAAGTTAAGAAGGATAAGAAATTATCACCAATGTATTATGGTTCATACAAGGTGTTGCAAAAGATTGGTACTATGGTATACAAATTGGAACTTCCTACATATTCTCGAGTGCACTCAATTTTCCATGTTTCATGCTTAAAGAAGGTTATAGGTGATCCTAGTTCAAACAATATTTCCAAAACTTGACGAGGAAGGAAGAATCATATTGGAACCTGAAGCAATCACTGAAACAAGAACTTGACAGCTACGAAATCGATCAATTTCGGCATATCTCATCAAGTGGAAGAACTTACCCACTAAACATTCCACATGTGAGGATGAGAATTTCATATAGAAGCATCCATAACTACTCAAGCATTGATGAAAACACTTTTTTGAAGGAGAGGGGTATGTTAGGTCCCTGTAATACTAGTGTATTCCCTTATTATTATTGTCATTGTAGCCCTTTTTTGTTATTGTTCTACACATGTTGTCCCCATATTGTTATTATTGTGCCCCATAGAAGCCCGCTATTGTTATTTTTGTGCCCTTACATTATAATTGTTATGTCAGCTCTGATTATATTGTGACCCCTTAGACTCCTATATATATAAAGGAGGTCTTGTCATTTGTATCATCCAAGAAAGTAATGTAAATAGGTTGCCACCTCGAAGAGGCTAATTTTGAAGTCGTTTATCTATCTTTTCTTCTATTTTTTGAGTAGGTTGCATAACAGTCAAAGACCCATAATATTGATCGATGTTGAGCACAAGGTCACCTATTAATGATATCTATAGGGCCAAGGTGCAAATCTAGGTCTACTCTCAAATAAATTTGCCGGAGTTAATAAGATCAGACCTGCAAGTAAGAAGTCAATGGGGACCTCCTTAACCAACACAAGTGAAGGACCAAATAGATGATGTGATACTAAAGATAACTTAACAAACTAGGTATGGTTGACAAAAATGAGTCAAGAGACACCGCAAAATGGTTGACAATAGGTTTACTTCCTTTGAACAAATGCACGATTTGATGTGACTTTATGGAAACATAAGATAACTTTGTATAAGTTTTCAATGCATGGGGCATTAGAAAACTCTCCATATGATTGGAGGAGATAACCAACTAGAGGAGGACTGGCTCAAGATCAAGGTTATGACTTCTTTTTGAAGCTTTTGGACCTGCCAACATTCAGGGGATCTCCCCGGTATAAAGTCCCAAGTAGACCTCACACTATTTGGTGTAGGAGTCCCATCTGGTACGATGGCCCAAATGCCATTATCTTAAATATATGCCCTAACTCTTTCTTTCCAGCATGTGAGAGTGGTCTAATTTGTCTTCGAGCATCGAGGTTCCCATTCGTAGTGAGTGCCAGTGTTACTTGTGTCAAGGTTCTTTCACCCCAGAGGGAGAGAGTGGTAGTGAGTCTCTAGTCAAAAGGGAAGAGTCCCAACTCTGCCAGAGACGCAAAACACAACAGGACATGTGCAACTTCCGGCAGAGTAGTCCACACAGATGCGGAATTCACAAACACACAATGAAGGGATAACATGTATAAAACCCAGCGGAATAGTCCACGTGAGTGCGACGGTTGTTATAACAAGTTTATGGAAATGGTTCTCTATAGTGTCCGATGAGGTATCCCACACAGAAAGACAACGTTAACAAATTATACAACACATTTTCATAAGCATATGTATTAGAACAACCAAAATAATTCAACTGTCTTAACACAGGTTAAAGCAACATGCATTACAAGTGTTCAAAAAATAGTCTTACAAACAATTACAATACATGTGTGAAAATGAGTTGGCATGTTAATAGGTTTCTGAATTAAGCGAAAGTTCCAAGACACATCAGTACACCATACATCACTAAACTCATAAGCAAGGCATTTTAGCCACTTCTCACTCCTCAAAGAAAAGATTACAGACTCTCAAGGCTATGTGGGAGGATCCAAGGTGAAAATATTTTTGCATGTACAAATGAGGGGTATTTATAGCCAAGGGTAAAAATGACCCTTGTGATTGTTCGACTTACATGACTCTTCAAATTTACATGTGGGTCTCTTGGATTCCCACGTTACATTACATTGATTACAACAGTATGGCCCACAATAGTGATGTGGCCGAGATGACTCTTGACATGACTCGACACGACAAAGCTCGTATGTTCATGTTGATGGTGGTGTCCATGTCGAGCTACAGTGCTATTGAGTGATAAATTGCTCTTGGTGTATCACAGCTTCATCTTTGCATGCCAAGGTGTGTGAAGTCTTCGATGGTCTTGGTGCTCACTTGATGTTTGTATGTGCATGTTCCTCCTTCTCTTGTACTTTGACATGCTTCATGTTTTCATCCATTCATGAAAAAATCTCCTTGCATGCATTCTTTGTTTGTCCATTCACGAAATAATAACCTCGCATGCATTCCTTGTTTGTTCATTCAAGAAAAAATTTCCTCGCATGCATTCCTTATTCGTCCATTCGTGAACAAATATCCTTGCATGTGCTCTCCTTGTTCATCCCGTTTATCGTCGCGTCATGTCTCATCCATGTACCTGTATCTGCAATCACTCATGATGAGAACACATCAAATCCAAAAAATTCCTAGCCTACCATGATGCATTATCTTTCGCTTTCGGATGCAGGTGACTTCGAGAGAGGACAAGGCTCTTGAAATTGTGCAAGGAAGATTTCAAGGCGGGATGCGGGCTCCGGGCACTTCTGGTGAAAATTACGTAGAGGTCACTGGGATACTGAGATGGGCAATTTGGATTAGCAATGACTACCACAGGATTTGGATCAGTTGCGGGGCATATCTGCGTAATTGTTTGAGGGAAGCAGTGCAGGCAGTAGAGGGATTGGTAGCAAAAACTGCATAATTTCTTTGAGGAGTTGGCACGAGTTGCAGGAGTCTGCTAGAAAAAAATGCACAATTGCTGGAAGGCTGGCCTACTAAACATCCTTTCACAATTTCTAAGTTGAGCGGGATGCTGGGCAGCTGGGTGACTTCTCATGAAAGCTGCGCAGTTTTCTGGGTGAGCAACAAGTCGGCTGACTGGGTGACTGGATGGAAAAAATGCCCAACTTTTTGAGGGAGACAATGACGTAGACAAGGTGTTTGTCTAGCATGTCTGCACCATTTCTTCAGTTAGCAGAGCGAACATGCTCTGTAAATTTTGTGCAATTTTTTGGGGGAGTGAGTCCCGAGGTCACTACCCGTTCAAACTCTCTAGTTGACCAGCTAGAGGCTCTGTTGATGTTTTTGCGGGAAGCGCGGATTGAAATGGCTTGCTGGGAAACTTCTACGTTATTCTAGGTAACAGTTAGTTGAGTCGATTCCAGGGTTGCGCAGTGCAGACTGCTTGGGAGGCAGCCTCAAGCTCTGTGCAACTCTATGCAACAGTACATAATCATTGAGAGTTGAAACTGCGTAATGTAGGTTATGCATGTTCGGCTGTTGGAGGATGTCTAGTCGACATAAATTCAACAAAATGACCAAGTGTGTGAATGAGTGAACTTGTGCATGTGTGACCTTGTGAACACACACTCAAAATGAATTGACAAAAAGACACCTCGAACCATCAAGACAACAACACTAAGTGTGACTAACTGACGGTACGAGTGACAAGTGCGACACTTGTGATAGATCGTTGAACGAACGCAATGACGCTTGCGCGATAATGCATACAAAATCGTGTTTGAGTGTGATAGATGTGTACATAGAGAAAAAACTCAAACACAACCTTCATCATCACCAAAATGAGGTCGCAAGCATGACATAGAAATTAGCATGTCGAAGACAATAGTTCATCAAACAAGTGAAAAGGAAGCAAGACATGTAGAAGAAACAAATGATATGAATTTTTGTGTTTGCACACATGCATGTTACTAAGGATAGGATGATATCACAATGATAAGCAGTCATGCCAACTCAACTAAGAGGTGTACTTCGAAAGATGTTCTTTACTTACCACACTTACCCTCAAGATGATCATGCATCCAACGGAGTTTGCATGTGGTCTTGATCTTTTCCATTGGTTGCTTCCTTGGTCCCTCTCCTCAACTCCTTGGAAGTGATTTTAGCATGTAACCCTTCCTTCTAGTCACTAAGAGGTAGATCTATGCAATTTCAGCGGACAATGACTGTTGGAATGAGGCCCTAGGAAGCCTGTTTACACAGTTTCTGCATGCAAGACAAACAAGACAACTTGGATAACATTGCGTAGTTTTGAGGCTCAAAGAACTGTTGTGGGATAGGGGTCTTAGGAGGACAAATCTACGCAATTTCTGAGTGTAGTGTAGCTGGGATTCTCTACGCATTTTTGGAGAGAAGTTCTAGATAGGGCCTTTGTAATTTGTGGGATTTCAATAGGGAAGGGAGGTTGGTGTCTCTACGCACTGCGGGTTTTGAGCAAGCAAGGGAGGAAGCTTGAGGTTTGTAGAAGCAAAGCACATATTTCTGGGAAGATGGATGAGGCTAGGTTGCTTGGAAAAATGGCTAAGTATGAGATTAGTGAAACATATGTAAACATTGATAGGACTTGATTGTGATCACACACAGAAACTTAGTGACACAATGTAGACCATCTGGAATTCATAAGACATAATTTTCTTGATGCAACAACCTTCGTGATGTGAGTGTGTGAGATTAGTGTAAAACATGTTTATGTGTTGACAACCACTCATACGCAGACAATTCCCTTGAAGCAAGACAACATTCCCTTTTCATGACAAACAAAAACCCATATGCTCAAATATGACACATGCTACATGAAGATGAGAACACAGACAACTCTTAAGATTGAGTAAGGGAGCTTGAAATCATCAACTTACCAACAAGCGACCAGGGATAATTGATTGCAAGATATGAGGTAGGCTCCGAAATTTGCATGCGAGCCAAAATTTTGGAGGGTGGTTGTATCCGCTATAACAATCGGCAACACACTGGTAGAACTCCAACTCTTTGAATGAACCTTGTTCCGTGAGAAGTGAGTCTAACCCTTCCGGAAGTATTGTTCAATTCATTGATCGTGATGGCTTCCGCACTAGCTTGTGTGAAAGATGTACTCCCTACCATTCTCTTAATCGGTCAACACACATTCCAAGACAAGTCAACTTAGTTATTTCGATTGGGGATGAGGGGTGTATTGGTGCACAAGTAATATAACTGTTAGAGTTTAAGTTTCATCTCTATTGTTGCTTCGCTGCTAGTAGGCCTAGACAATATCCCGATGGAGTCACACAGGAACATAAGCATTGCTCCCCTGCCAGTGAGCCTGGTCAGTACCCTAACCGAGTTACTTGCATCACCTCTCTACGTAGGAATCCTTTCTCTTCTTTTTCCTTATACATTTTTCATATTTTTTTTCAAGAACTGTGCATAGGAACTTATTTATTTCAGAGGCAAAAGACGGATCCTGACTTATTGAGCGCAGAAGAGGTTGTTCCTTATGAGAATTATGTTATGTATACCTCTGACATACTTGCTAAGGTTTCCCCCCTCACCTTACTCTACTTTACTGAGATGACAAGGGTTAACCCAAAGGACCGAATAGAGTAGGCGGTACTAGTTACTAATGCAAGCATTGTTTTTTCACCAAGACTCACTCTGAATAGAACATATTTTCCATTAATGCATCATTGACTGAAGAAAAAAAGTTCTTCATAAATAGAGAGGAAAACAGATAACCAAATGTTGATAGTTGTACAAGTCCTCCTAGATTCACCTGGCTTGTCTCGAGAGCTAAACACAGTTTCACAATAGGATAACTTACGGGTACAAGCAAGCAAAGAAAGAAAAAAAGTAAAAATCAGAAGTAAAGTGGTAGAAAAAAAGTAAGAAAATCAAGAAAGAAAGCAAACCAAACCAAGCAAGAAAGAAATAAAACATGCAAAACAGAAAGAAAAGCAAATCAAGAAGAAAAGACTACTCCTATGCCTATGCTAAATAGTGCATGGGCATACTCACGTGAAGTGATATTTCCAATGCAGCCATCAGTGCATTGGATGGCTCATGTTAGTGAAGCCATGGTTCGTGAGAAGTACACTCAAGCAAACCAGAAAACATAAAAGATATAACAATGAAGACCAACACACTCCAAGTTCTAAAAAATCCACATAAAAGAAAAGAGTGAATGCACAAGACAGACATTTTGCGGACTTAACATGGTGTTGTGACATACTGTGTGCAGACGATGAACATGCACACTCTTTTTATGATGACATATGAGCGAACATGAGAAAGATCAACAGCTCATGATTTGCAAGCATTCTCATTGTGTAAGATTCCTCCAAAGCTTGAGCGATAGGATCATGTGATTCCGAAGGAGGAAGGGAAATCTGTGTGTTGGATTGATCTCTAGTGCATACAGATGAGTGATGAGGACCCTTGGGTGCTTTGAAAATTTTCTGATCGGAAGTGGAACCAACCTCAGAACAACGAGGGCCTAACATAACCATCAGCCTAGGCTGAAGTGCCTCGACAACCTGTGGGGTTTCCACTCTGTCAATAGGTAGATCATCAAAGACCAATGGCTTAGATAGATTAACAATGATTGAATCAACATCATTACCAAATGAAGAAGTACAAGGATCATGAAAACCATGATCATAAAATTTGAGATGTTCGTCGGCATCCTCATGATTTGATGAATCATACAGAGGGGTAGATGAGAAGCAAGAATGTTTACCCTCTACATTTCTGGAAAAAGTAGATGAATCATCAAGTGGATTCTTGATGAAAGATTTTTCCTATCTGCTACCGAATGATAGACTGACATCGGGTGTGTTATATGAATTATTGGAAGTAGGTGCATCCGTGGATGAATTTTCACAAGGGAAATCAAAGATAGAAAAATCACCAGAGATGTCAGGAAAACGAGGAGGAGGCACAGATAGAAGGAGATCATCCTTTACCGTGGGTTCATGTTCATATTCCCGCACACACTCATCATGAATGATAGCACAGGTTGGTTGTACAACATCAACTCCGTCTATAGCTCGATCCTCATTTACAACACGTGTGGAGTTAGGAATGGAGGAACACAAGACAGAACAATCTAGAGGATCAATGGAACACGGGGATGGAGGTTGAGGGAACAAATCCACGTGAAAACTAGTAGGCTTGCAAGCCAAATCTGTGGAGATACCAAGAGCAGGTGGGGTAGGAGGATGTGACAGTTAAACAAATGTGTGTGCATGTTCTCCCACATCACTCTGCGGGGGTGGAGTATTTTTATGAGGGGAAGGTGGACAGTCACTTGTGAGAGTGACTGTGTCTTCTTTTGATTGTGCAACTTCATCACCAAAGTATGTTGAGAGGGGTTTTAACTTTAACTTGATCTTGGGACAGAGTGATTTGGTAAGGCAATATTCAAATACATCCATGAGATATTGGAATTTCATCTGATTTTTCTGAGCTTCAAACATGAACATACAGAAGCGCTGCAAAAAATCCATAGGCGATTCATGCAAGGCCTTCTATTGTTTTAATAACTTTTTATCAAGTGCTTCAAGATCAAAATGGTGAAAAACATATTCAATCAGATCACTGAACTTCTTAAATGAGTGCATGGAGTTATGAGGCAGTGTGCTACACCATCGCAATGGGTGGTCGCGAAGTGTGTGTGTAAGCAATGAAAAGACCTATGTTTAGTTAAAACCTTTCGTGTTCTCCATGAGCGCATGGAAGTCATCTAAGTTCTCAAGCCAGGCCACTTTGCCTTCACCACCATACGTGATTTGTGACAAGTCAGCTAAGAAATCCCTCTCAACATGAAAGATATGTCCATTGGATAGACATTTCAGAGGTGGAACTATAAAAAACTCTATGATAGATGTGTGAAGATTAAAAATAGATTTTGAGGACTCAGCTTGTCATCTGGCCTTCCCTCTAGTGCTAGAAATGTTGATGGTGCTAGACCCGCCACATTCAGGGGATCTCCCCGATATGAAGTCCCAACTAGACCTCACACCATTTGGTGTAGGAGTCCCATCCAGTACGATGGATCAATTTCCATGATCTTAAAAATATTCGTTAGCTCTTGCTTGTCAACACGTGAGAGTGGTCTGCTTTGTCTTTGAACAATGAGGTTCACGTGCCTGGTGAGTGCTAGTGTTACTTGTGTCAATTTTATTTCACCACAGAGGGAGAGGGTGGAAGTGAGTCTCTAGTCGAAAGGGAAGAGTCCCAAATCTGTCAGAGACACAAAACATAGCAGGACATGGGCAGCTTCTGGCGGAGTAGTCCACACGGATGTAGCAATCACAAACACACAATGAACGGATAACACGTATATCACCCAGTGAAATAGTCCACGCAAGTTCGACGGTCATTATAACAAGTTTATGGGAATGGTTCTGTCTAGTGTCCAGCGAGGTAGCCCACATAGGAAATACATCATTAACAACTTATATAACACATTTTCATAAGAATGTGTATTAGAACAACCCAAATAGTTCAACTATATTAACACAGGTTAAAGCAACTTGCATTACAAGTGTTCAAAGAATAGTCTTACAAAAAAATACAATACATGTGTGAAAACGTGTTGGCCTATTAATAGGTTTCTGAATTAAGTGAAAGTTCCAAGACAAATCGGTACACCATACATCACTAACCCCATGAGCGGGTCATTGGAGCCACTACTTACTCCTAAAAGAAAATATTAGAGACTGTCAAGGCTATGTGGGAGGAGCCAAGGTGAAAAGTCTTTTGCATGTACAAATGAGGGGTATTTATAGCCAAGGGTAAAACTGGCCCGTGTGACTGTTCGACTTCCCTCATGACTATTCAACTTACATGACTCTTCAACTTTAAATTACTCTTCAAATTTACATGTGGGTCTCTTGGAATTCCACATTACATTACATTCATTACAGCAGCATGGACCACAATTTTGATGTGGCCAACATGAATCATGACATGAGTCGACACGATAGAGTTGGTATGTTCATCCTGGAGGTGATGTCCATGTCAAGTTGTAGTGCTGCTAAGTGATGAATGTGCTCTCGCTGTATCATAGCTTCATCTCCACATGCCAAGGTGTGTGAATTCTTTGATGGTCTTGGTGTTCACTTGATGTTTGGACATTCATTTTCATCCTTCACTTGTACTTTGACATGCTTCATGTGTTTGTCTGTTTGCGAACAAATCTCCTTGCATGCATTCCTCGTTCATCCGTTCATGAAACAATCTCCTCAAATGCATTCCTTGTTCGTCCATTCGCAAAACAATCCCCTCGCATGCATTCTTTGTTCATCTGTTCGCGAATGAATCTCCTCGCACGTGCTCTCCTTGTTTATCTAGTTCGTCATTGTGTCATGTCTCAGCCATGTATCTATATCTGCAATCACTCATGACGAGACAACATCAAATATAGAAATATCATAGTCTACCATGATGCATTGTCTTTTTCTTTTCGATGCAGGTGATCAGGAGAGAGGATAAGGCTCTTGATACTGTGTAAGGCAGATTTGAAGCTGGGATGTGACCTTCAGGCATCGCCAATGAAAATTGCGCAGAGGTCACTGGGAGATTGAGATAGGAAATCTAGATCAGTAGTGACTGTCTGTTGGACCTGGCTCAGTTGGAGGGTAGATCTGTGCTATTTTTTGAGGGATGTAGTGTAGGTAGTAGAGGGGTCGGCAACAAAAACTGCGCAATTTCTACAGGGAGCTGGCAGCAGCCTGTAAGAGTCTGCTGGAAAAAACTGCACAATTGCTAGGAGGCTTGCCTAATGAACATCCTTGTATAGTTTCTGAGCTAAGAAGGATGTTGGGAAGCTGGGTGACTGCTCATGAAAATTGCATAGTTTTTTGGGTGAGCAGCAAGCCAACTGACTGGGTGACTGGCTGGGAAAACTGCGCAATGTTTTGAGGGAGATAGTGATAGAGACAGGGTGTTTGTCGAGCATGTTTGTGCAATTTATTTAGTCAGTAGAGCAGGCATGCTTTGCAGATTTTGCACTATTTTTTGGGGAGTGAGTCTGGGGGTCACTGCCCAGTTAAACTCTCTAGTTGACAAGCTGGAGGCTCAATTGATGTGCTTACAGGTAGTGCAAATTGAAATGGCTTGTTGGGAAACGTCTACATTGTTCTAGGTGACAGTTGGTCAAGTTGATTTGAGGGTTGCACAGTGCATACTACCTGGGAGGTAGCCTCAAGCATTGTGCAATTATATGCAACAATACATAATCACTGAGAGCTGAAATTGCACAATGCAGCTCAGTGGATGTCCGGTTATTGAAGGATGGTCCCATCGATAGAACTTCAACAAAATTACCAAGTGTGTGAACGAGTGAACTTGTGCATGCATGAACCTACAAACCCACACTCAACATGACTCGATGAGAAGACACCTCAAACCATCAAGACAAAAACACTCAGTGTGATTGAGTGACTGTGCAAGCAAAAAACGCGACACTTGTGATAGATCGTTGAATGATTGCGACGACACTTGTGCGACAATGCATACAACATTGTGTGTGAGTGTAATATATGTGTACATAGCGAACACAACTCAAACATAACATTCATCATCAGCAGAACGAGGTCGAAAGCATGACATAGCAATCAACATGTTAAAGACGATAGTTTATCAAACAAGTGAAAAGGAAGCAAGACATGTAGAAGAAACACGAGATGAATATGTTTACACTGTAGGAATTTACAGGGTAAGTTCCTCAGATAGAACACCAGAAGGACACCGCTCACAAACAGATCACAGATCAATACACCAGTATTTTGACGTGGTTA
>APFE031091580.1:297768-316004 GCA_000404065.3 Pinus taeda | reverse complement strand
TGGCTACTACAGACAATTTATTAATAAAAGAATGAAAATTTACATAAGCTTCTCTCATGCACGGTTTACCTACAAATGGTCCTCCATGCGCTTTAAATAGAATTCATGGACCAATCGGGTGTCAAGACACGGATCAAGTGTCGGTAATACCGAGGAGAGAATGAACCGTCGGATTGTAAGTTAAAAAATGTACAACGGTAAAGAAACACACTTTACCTAACTCTATACCTAACTCTATACTAGACCAAGTTGAACTTAACTATTCCTATGTGTCGGAATATCCTAACATACACACATGCATGTTAATAAGGATAGGAAGATATGACAATGGCAAGTAGTCCTGCAAACTCAACTAAGAGGTGTACTTCAAAATATTTTCTTTACTTACCATACTTACCCTCAAGATGATCATGAATCTGACAAAGTTTGCATGCGGTCCTCATCTTTTCCATTGATTGGTTCCTTGGTCCCTCTCCTCAACTCCTTAGAAGTGATTTCAGCATGTGACCCTTTCCTATAGTCATTGAGAGGTAGATCTGCACAATTTCAGTAGACAGTGACTATTGCCGAAATATAACTACTTTTTCAACTTGTATTTTCAAATTATCTCCCTAAGGTTTTACTCAAATTTTGAGCAGGAGTACTCGTTGATGCAAAATTTACTTCCTCATCCAAGGCGTACCCATATTGAATACTTTCGATTGTAATCACATTTTTCATGTATTTCTCATTTTTCATGTAGTCAGGTCCATCGAAAGTATGTAACATGGGTACTCCTTGGATGAGGAATCAAATTCTTCATCCAATGAGTGTTTTTGCTCGAAACTTGAATATACCCATAGGGAGATAAGTTGAAAATATGAGTTGAAAAATAGTTATTTCTTTTTTCCCTCTAAAATTTGATGATGTAATCTAGTCTTATTTTATTTTTTCCACAATTATTTTATAATTTCCTTAGGGGGCCCATTCTAGACCTCAAAATTCCCCTAATGAAATTTCATAAAATTATAAAAATTGAAAATATTAAACTTTATAAAGGTGGGTTTTGTTTTTTTAAATTCGCCTATAAAGAGATTTTTGGAGTCACCCCTATTCATTTTCATCATCCAAGTGTTGAGAAGAGGGATCTTGGAGCAAATTTGCGTAAACTGATTCGATCACATCCACCGACAAATTCATCATACATAGTCTCCAGGTAATTCTTATCCTTAAACTCATCCATTTGATCCAAGATTTCATGTTTTTAAATCAATTTTAGAGAGGAATTTTTTTGTTTTCAAATGATGCTCGGTGTGTACACAGGTCGAAAACTTGAAAACTGCATATGGAAAACCTGATACGTGAGTTTGCAAAGTAAAAACCACGTGTGTACACAATTGTTCTTTACAAAAGTTGCGTACATGCAGAGTGAAATGAAAAACTTAATTTCTAATCAATGAAATCCCTCAATTTTGTAGGATGTCGATCATTTGGAGAGAGAGAGAGAGCATTATGATGTTGATAATGAAGTCTTATAGGATCAATAATCATTGGATGGATTTAAAAATTGTGGATTGTTCAAATTCTTCATGATTCCTAACATGAGAACACAGACTCGTTTGTTGGAGATGTTAGTTCATTATTGGGACCCAGAGCAGGAGCTATTTATTATATATCATATGCATTTACAGATCGAAGTAGATGATATATACTTCATAGCAGGTCTTTCCCAAAGGGGAGAAGCGGTTGACCTGAAAGGGAAGTCTCGTGGAGGCCTTAACTTTTATTATTATATTGTTGTATACTATGCACCAGAGACTACCAAGGTCAGATCATAGGTTCTAGTCAAAGAAATCATGAACCTTCCAATTAAAATCATCATTTTCACCATCTCCGGGATAGTAGGTTCAAACTCACTACATTAGGCTTCACAACCCGCTATTTTCTTGGTAATAGAATGCCTAAGACCAATTGTCTATGATTGGTGTACAATGTTCTTGATCAACATGAAGAAATAATTGACATCATTTAGACATGGTAAACTAAATAGCTTTGGCTATGGTAACATCCTTTGCTCATTTTTCTTTGAGCAAATTCTGACAGTACAACCGAGAGTAGCTACTGTCATCAACATTCCTAGAGATCCTAGGATGGCCAGATGGGCAAATCTAATGAAGCGACTTGGCAGAGGCAAAGTCACTCAGGCAACCTTTCATGACAAGTTCTTCCACTGGTGGGAGAAAAAAGTTGTGGCCATAAACGATTACCCCTATCCAAGTGTAGACTTTCGAGAGGACCCAGAGCTAACACTTCCAACAGGAGCTACATGGGGCAACATTGGTAAAATTTTGATTTTTAACTTATTTGAATATTTTGGATTTTTTAATGTAATATCAAGAAATTCAAAATATTTTTTCCATGAAACAAAAATCTTACAATATTAAATGACCATGATACAGATATTGGACTAATGATACCTGAGGGTCTACCAAGGCATAGGCATCACAGGAGAGACACGGAGAGAGAAACAATTGAGTCTGAGAGAGTTCTTTATGTTGTTCAGAGGAACTTGAAGAGTTTGACTCGCCAAGTTCCAATGGTAGCACTAGAGGATATCCCTGAGGTTATACAAAGACGAGTGGTTGGAGTAACACGAGAATGGGTGAGGCTCTTCTGATGAGTGGAAAATGTCATCATCTTCTTCTGAGATGCTCATCCAGGGATAGGGCCCACAACCTTATAATTTTAGATGTCTGATCTTTTTTGATATATGGACATGATCGGGCTTAAGCCCTAATTTTGTTGGAGATTTTTCCACATTTTGTAATATTTTGACATAGTATATCTATCTATATACATGATTTCATGATGATTCAATCGTATATACAAATGATTTTGTGATATTTTGATTTAATGTGATGAATGATTAATGTGCCAATCCAATGTTTAGTTAGCTATAAAAGCAACAAATGCATTATCTTATCGTGGAATATGAATGAAATTAAGAAAATTAAATTCTCTTTGCAATAATTTCACTCTCAGGAATTGAAGATGTAATAAAGGATCCCTCACATGATAAATGTTACTTAAGAAACAACCAGTTTTGAATCCAAATAAACCACTGAGGATTCACTACCATAAGATATTGCTTCATATAGTAAATTAATAACAACATTGTATTCAACCATATTATTACCCAAGCATATGCCTCTTGAGACTAACAACTGACTAGATGGATAATATATTACCCAAGAGGTGGAAGCTAAATGTTGAGTATGTCTACTAGCACCATCTGTAAATAGTAAATACACCAAATCACCCATCAAAACCTACTAAGGCAGATCAAAAATATCATCATCACCATGAGACCCATAGACATAAATAAAATACTATGTACAATATTTATAAAACAAAGCAAATGCTAGAAGAGCTTAGGCATAATACTTCTTGAGATAGAGCCCATTTCTGGGCTTCGACAACACATTTCCCTCAAAGTCAACCAATTCATACACACCCTTCTTCAAGACCTTTTTAACAATAAAAGTACCATACCACATAGGTTTAAATTTTCCTTTCCCCATGGTGTCTTTTTCTTGGTCATAGACCAAAGCAAGGTCACCTTAAGAGAAAACCCTAGGTCATATAGTCTTGTCATACTGGGCTTTTACTATTTTCTTATGAGTTTTGTTCATTGTGGTTGCATCCCAGCGCTGCTCATCGTGATGTTCCAAATGAATGAGGAATTCTTCAATAGCTGAGTGTATGGAAGAATCTAGACTGCCAATTTAAGAGATGTAATTTCAAATTTTATAGGAAAGATTGATTCCAACCCATAAGTCAGTTGAAAGGAGTAAAACCCATAGCGGTCTTAATAAACATTCGATATGCCCAAAGTGTAGGATATATCATGATGTGCCAATTGGAATTAGCCTGATGGATCATCCTTTGGAGGATGGTCTTAAGGGATTTATTGATGACTTCTACTTGTTCATTTTCTTGAGGATAATAAGGAGACAAATTCTCCTGCTGAAATCCCAACTTCAGACTGAACTCACACATCATCTTATTTTGGTAGTGACATCCATGATCAGTGGCAATCTCTTTAGGAATACCAAAGCATGAAATGATTTGATTGAATAGGAAAAGAGCTACTATCTCACTGTCTTTATTGAAAGAAGGCATAGCTTCAACCCATTTGGTGAAGTAGTCTACTACTACGATAATATACTTGTGGCCCTTAGTCAAAGTCGGGTTACAAGTAGTAAAATCAATACCCCACTAGGTCAATGGATCGACAATGATAATAGGAAAAAGTGGAGTTGGATGCATGCACATTTTTCAAGTATAAACTTGACAAGGATGGCATTTCTTAACCACTTCAATACAAACTTTGAAAATTAAGGGCCAGAAATAACCTACGGACAAGATATTTTTGGGCTGTAGCAAGCCTAGGTAAATGACCTCCACAACCTCCACTATGGCAGTCATTAAAAAATGACTCGACTTATTCTAAGGTTAAATAATGTCTAAGGATTTAGTCAATCCCCTAATGATATAGAGTATCACCAATGAAAAGATAATTTTTAGCCAGGTGACGCAATTTCCGATGTTCATCCATAGAAAAGATTGGGGGAACTTTGAAGTCTAGACATATATAATGATTTCTCCATACCAAGAATCTTGTGAGGAGATGAGAAAAATATACTCATCTGGAAATGATTTTTCATAAACAACATCTCCTTAACAAGGCAATTTTGAAATCAATTCTGCAAAAACAAATATTTCTTCGATTTAGTTGACATAAACTCAAGATCAAACTCTTGCAAAATTACAATCCATTTATTATATTTTCCCCCAATCACTTGCCTACAGAGTTGTTGGACAAAATGAACAACTACCAAAGCCAATTTCTCAACATGAGAATATCTAAGTTCAAGACCAACTAAGCCACGACTTAGATAATAAATCACATGCTCCCTAAGGGCATTGTCTTCCTGAACCAGAACCATACCAATGGTTGATTCTTCTGCTGCAAGATACAAGACAAAATCTTTGCTATAATTAGGTGGACTCAGAAGATGAGAAGAGTTCAATTCCTTTTTGAGAGCATCAAAAGAGCGTTGAGTGAAGTAATTTAAAATAAATGGACCTCTATTGAGTAAACGCATAAATTCTTTTGTGATCTCAGCATAATCTATGATAAATCTCCTTAAAAATTTGGCTTTTCCTTGGAGACTTTAAGGTTGACAGATAAGCGATGGAGGAGGCAACTGAAATATTGCCTGAACCTTGAAGGGATCTACACTAATCCCTTCATTAGACACGATGAATCCCAATAAACAACCAGATGTAACTGCAAAAACACACTTATTAGCGTTCAACCAGATTTTGTAGTAACGACATCTTTCAAAGACTGAACAAAGGTGTTATAGATGTTTCGCTCTCTTGTGAGAGTGAGGATATAAATCATCCAAATATGATTCAATTATATGCCGATGTCATGGAAAGCATAGGACATGGCATGCTCAAAGGTAGCCCCAACATTTTTAAGGCCAAAAGGCATTTTCTTGTATGCAAATGTACCCTAGGGACCAATAAATGTTGTCTTATGTTGGTCCTTAGGACGAATTATTATTTGATTGTATCTAGAGAATCTGTCCATGAAGGCAAATATTTCATTTCTACCACACACATCGATAATCTGATTGATAAACAGAGTGGGGAAATTGTCTTTAGGACAAGCTTTATTCAAATCCCTAAAATCGTTGCACTCGTAGATTCTTCCTTTCTTTTATCAATAGGGACTGGATTTGAAACCCATTCAGTCAAAGGAATAGGGTAGATGAAACCTACCCTAAGTAGCTTCTTTACCTCAGCCTTAACAGCCGCAACTTTCCTAGGATTAACTAGTCGAAGCTTTTGTCGTACAGGCTTTGGATTTTTGTGGGTCTTGATCTCATGCTAAAATATCGAAGGATTGATTCCGAACATTTCTTCATAAGACCAAGTGAATAAATCTCGAAAATTTTTAAAGAGATCGCTATAGATTTTGATTTCTTTAGGGGAACACTCAACTCAATGAAGATATTCTCAATAACATTGGGATTCTTAGAAATGTTCACCAGAATGGTTTCTGAAATATTAGACATGTTACCTTCGACATAAATATGTGATGGAGCCAAAGGGTTATGAAAATTTCCACTAGAGGAAGGACTAGACACGTTTGATTCAAATTCATGAAAATCAGGGAGAAAATAAGACTGATGATGCAAATCATCCCATGGTATTTCTTCTATAATTTCATCGTTAGATGGTAAAACAATATCAAGGCAATCCATAGCCGAAGTGGAATCAATTGTCTAGACTGGTGCCACATCCCCATCTACATCCTCTGATGGGAGAGGGATGGGATCGGGATGTAAAGAATTCACAATAGATTGATGTGAAAATTCCACTGCAGGTATTGGATAATCCATTCCACCTACTTTCCCCTCATCTAATGTTGCAGTAGGAGGAGGAAAGGGTTAAGGATTAGAAAAATAATGAGTTCTTTACCAAGGGAACAATGGACTTAACAGATGCATTGGGGTCGTTAGGCGAATAAGCTAACATGATCAAGCGTAACAATTCTCCCTTCGCAAGGAAAGCAGAGGGTACGAAATAAAGATGATACAATGGCATCCATTGCGTAAACCAAGTTGTGACCCAACAAAATATTGTAATTGAGATTAGCATCAATTATGTCTACTTCCACATTAATGACCTTGCCCCCTACATAAATAGGGAAGGCAGGTAGAATCCAGTAAGGCCTATGAGAATGGCCATCGAATACAGTTAAGACACTAGAAGAGGGAACAACTTAAAGTGACCCATTGTCCTTCCAACATGGCATATACATGACACATGTGGAAGCCCCTTCATCAACTACATTTTGAAAGATGGTCTCCTTCTAATATGTATATTTACTCTGGAAAGCCATGTTATGCGAGAGTCTAGTACTAACATTTGACATATCAAATGTGATTACCATAGAGTTATTTGGGTCTAATGCTCTGATCGCAGTGAGAAAAACACTCCTCTATGGAGGACATAATTGGAGTACCTCTAACACCAACCTCGCATAGGGGCTCTGAGCTAAACATTCAACAATAGAGTAATTTTGAGTAGCCCTCGCATTGGATTATACGTCGAATGCTTTGAGGATTGTTTTGGAATTCGAGGTATAGGCTCTACTATGTGCTTCTTAATATGAAGAGGTTCTGGGGTATTAGAATCATTTTAAGCTTTAGAAGGTTCTCTCTCTCCATAATCATGAGTTGTTGAAATATCAACACGATACTTAACCATATATACATTCGATGTAGATTCCCCATCCTAGTTGCGCTCTGAAGGGATTCTAGCTCTAGCATTCACACCAACAAATAATTGTTGCCCATGCAAAAAAGGATTAGTAAGCATAGTCTGGGAACCAGAAGAACCTTGCTGAGCTAACAAGTGTTGAGCATCCTAAATCTTGGGTCAAAGATGGGTACGGTGATCCCAACTGAATAACTTGCATGGAAACTTAACCTTCTTCTTAGATTCCTTTTTTTCCTCACTAGTGTCATCACTAGGTTTATTAGCATTTCCCTACCCTCCCTTATCTTTTTTCTTTCCATGTTCCTACTTATTCCCATCGTATCGTGTTGATTTCCTTTGGGATTTGAGGACTGGAAAGCGTGAACTGCTAAAGGTTGAGAAGGAGCATACACAGATGGTGTAGTTTGTGTTGCGGAAGCAGATTGCAATGAAAACTGATGTAATTTATTCAATAAATTAGCCACATTGCGATCAGTTGAACCTATAACTCCATCACCATGGGGACCCACTTTTGGCTTGACAAGATCAATTTTTGATCTAGGCAAATCAGGAAAAATATTATATAGAACTCCCGACTGGGAGTAGATGAGCTCTAATTGTTGGGCTCTAAAGATATCCTATTCTTCAGTGAACACCCCGGATAGTGACACATCCTTAGAAATCTCTGTTTGCAATGATCTCAAAAACCATTCCAGAAGAAAATCATCAGGGATGTAGGCGTTGATCAATCTCTTCCTTCTACGACACTCTTGAATGTGATTAGAAATATGTGTAGCATTGTCCTTCTCAAAATTGGCCAGAAGCCCAGTTCTGACGTCGTAACAGAGATGCAACTAAAAATGGTTTAGAAACATTGTGTATAAATCAACAAACTTTAAAAATGTACCTCCCTTTAACTCGATGTACCATTTTTCCGTGTAACACCCTCCTCCCACATCTACCCAAGTAACCGACCAATTGGGGTAAAAATGTGACAAGAGGATACTATGATTAGATTCAACCTCCTAGGTGACCTTAAGGAAATGGAATCAATAGAAACACAACATACAAACCTTCCACATCATCAATAGGACTCCTAAGAACCATCCTAACCTTTCTAATAACTAGCCCCTAGGTCCCACTAAGGTTTTAGACCACTTGACCCCCGGACGCTCCCATGATATGGACCTGACATCGTCCAGGTGGCTCTGGATGCTCTCATGACAAGGCATGACAATGTCCAGGGACTAGTTTTCTTAGTGTTGTGCCAACATCCCTAGGATTTGAACCACATTTTCAAGCCCAAAGCCCAGGTCACTGCCTAGAATTGAATGACACCTTCAGAAGAAAAAGATAACAAGGAAACAATGATGCAAATACAAATACTTAAACAAGCCCTTAACTAGATCCCTACTAGCCATGACAAGCATTTCATCAAACATATCACAAATATATAATCTATAGGTGTAAATAACAGATTTAAGCATAGGGGTCTCATATTTATCTAAGAACATCTATGAAGCATTGTTACCTTATACAATTTGTTGAATTATCGTCTATTAGGTCATAGATACATTGTTCATTCATTTACAAGTAAAAACATGATGAGAGCCATACATAGCCACTATCATAAAACATATACATAACCAACATAATAGCAACAAAAATACCAAGAAAATCACATCCATATGATCCACATATAAACCAGTATAGTACTCATAGAATTACAAGGAAAAATAACCTCATATTGATGATGCAAAATCCAAACCCAAGATGGGACTCCAACATTCCACCTGACCATAGAATGGCTGAGCCAAATATCTCTTTAGCTATTCACCCCCATGCCATATTCCAAGTATGAATGTGGGACTCAAACCAAAATAACCAACCAGGGAATCCTGAGGCTAAACCACCTCACCCTCATCAATATAAGTTGAGCTTTATCGTAATCCATCCTAGATCACTAGGCCAACAAAATAAGCATGCAATAGCTAGCTTTACCATGTTCTCCACTCGATCACTAGGCCAAACAATCATGGATGCCACCATATTTATCCACCTACATCGTAAGGAATTTTCCTATCTCCTAGTCTCCTAGGCTTTACCGTAATCCACAGTTTGATCCAGAGATCACTAGGCCCTAAAATGAGGCACCACCCTATAGGATTTACCATATATCCTGGCATTCATCGGCAAATATTCCTAGTCCCAATCAAGGGAAACACCTCTTGGCTTTACCG
This sequence comes from Pinus taeda, assembly GCA_000404065.3. Classification (NCBI taxonomy): domain Eukaryota; kingdom Viridiplantae; phylum Streptophyta; class Pinopsida; order Pinales; family Pinaceae; genus Pinus; species Pinus taeda. Next base: position 306,447 of record APFE031091580.1, on the reverse strand, counting down.
TATATCCCTCCATTCACCGATAAGGATTCCTAGGCCCACTGGGGCAACACAAAATCTAGTTTTACCACAACCCAAAGTCCGGTTCAGGGGTTACCAGGCCATGTGTTCTATCATTCAAAGATCCACCTCACTCAGCCTCGAATCCATTCGGCAATCTAGCTCAACCAAAACATGAGAAACCCATCACTCCATGGTTATTCGGAGATGGCAAGGCTAGGCTGAAAACATGGTCACACGTGGAAAAACTCATGGAAGAGACAATTGTTGTAGCTGCTTGATCCTTCTCTTCCTTTCTTACTCCTTCCTTCCTCCTGCCTTCTTTTCCTTTCTTGATCCAATGCCAAAATTCTCCAAGAAAACTCAAAGTGTCCAAGAGTGAGAGAGAGAGACAGAGAGAATAATGAGAGAGCTCTAAAACTAAACTGACAGAAGGCACCAATTGATCCTAAGAATCCTTTTTATCAATTAGGCCTTTATTTTCTTCGTTTTCCATTATTTTCCTTCATTTTACTCCTCACATGCAATCTCTAACCTTTCATGTTCCTTTTTTCCTAATTTCCATTATTTTCATAAATAAATGTGCCAAAAATTCCATTTTTCCTTTCCAAAGGCTTAGCCATTTCCTTTGCCAATTTCCCTAGCCATAATAAACCAAATTAACAACCACTAGGATGTTTTTCCCAACATTCAGCTTGGAATAAGTGTCCCATCAACCGTGGTTATTATTTTTTCCTTTATTACCTTTTATTACATGGAATTTTCACCAAGGTTGTTATAGAACCCTCCCCCTTGGGGGACACGGTCCTGAGTGTTCAACAACACCTATACCTCAGAAAAATTGCTGAGAAGAAAATACACTGCCCATGGAGCTTTATAACATAGATCGATGCAATACTTACAATGATCACCCTGCTGAAAAGAAAACTAAAATGACAACATAACAACATGACAACTATAATGACTTGACACACATACTACTTATTGGAGCTTTATAACATAGCTCATGGCAGTATTTATATCCATATACATATGTACATATACCAAAACATCATCAAACATGTACCAAAACATATACCAAAGACATATACAAAAACACCATACCAAAATTGCTTTGCCTCAACTTAAAAACAATTAAGGATACATAGCTTGCATCTGATCCACCATCTACCATGTAGCTTCATTGGGCCCAAAGTTCTTCCACTGCACTTTATCCTACTAGATTTCTCAGTTCTAGAGCATGAGCACCTTTTTATGAAATATACATTGAGGCTCCGGATGGAATTCTCCATCTAGCTCCAACTGCAATACAAACCATTCAATCACATGATCATCACCTTTAACATACTTTTGAAGCAACCATATATGAAAAACATCATGGAATTTTATGGTGGATGGTAGTGCAAGTCGATAGACTACTGATTTGATCCTGTCAATAATCTTGAAAGGTCCACAAAACCATGATGCCAACTTGCCACATTATCCAATCCATAAGGAGTTCTTCTTTGGTTTGATGTGCAAAAAAACATGTTCCCCAACCTAGAACTCCTTAAACAACCTATTCTGATCTGCGTAACTATTCTTCCTATCTTGTGTTGCTTTCAAATTCTTATTGGTTACCTTCATTTCCTATTCCATTTTAGCCAACATGTCTAGTCCAATTAATACCCTATTAACCTATTCACTGTAACTGATGGGAGTATTGCAACTCTGCCCATAAAATCCCTCAAATAGACTCATCTTCAAATATCCCTAATACCCAATGTTGTAAGCAAACTCTACCAATGGAATATATTCTTCCCAGTTTCACTGTTGATGCATCACATACATCCTCAACATGTCCTCCAATATCCGGTTGACCCTCTCTGTCTATCCATATGTCTACAGATGATAAACTCTACTGAAGGCCAAATCTGTGCCAAAACCTGCAAAAAATCCTTCCAAAACTTGGAAGCGAACTTTGCATCCCTGTCTAACACAATCTTCTTTGTAACTCCATTCAATATGACACATGTCAAATGAATTCTTGTGCTACATCGTTATCCAAGAATGTAGACTTCACTAGAATGAAGTGTGCAACATTTGTCAACCTGCCCACAACAACCATGATGGAATCATGTTGTCTCACTATCCTCAGAAACCCTGTGATAAATTCCATGGAAATGACCTCCCATTTCCACTCTAGAATTACAATTGGTTGTAGCAATCCACTTGGATGATTACACTATGCCTTGACCATATGATTTTCTAAACACCTATCTACAAACTCTGCTACATCCTTCTTCAGATTCAACTAATACTAAAAAAAAATCACTGCGGTCAATGTCTTCTGATAACTTGGGTGACCTGAACATGGTTTTGCATGAAACTCCCTCAAGATCACCTTCTTGAGCTCACTTCTATCTTGCACGTATATCCTGTCTCTAAATTTGACCAATCCATCTGCTATGAAATGGTAGTCCAAATCCTGGATACCTGTACCTGTACTTGTACCTGTACCACTACCTGTACCTATACCTGTACTCTGTTGTGACCTCTACAAAATATCCATATCCCTGTCATCATGCCAACCTACCTACAAGATCCTAGCCTAAATATGTCCCATAGGATCTCATAGCTGCCATGTGATTTACCTGTAACCACCTGCTAAGATCATATACAACCATGTTCTCCTTTCCTTTCGTGTACCTAATCTCAAAGTCAAACTCACTAACCATGACTAACCATCTAGCTTTCCTGGTATTCAGATTTGGTTGGTCAAGCAAGTACCTCAACCCCATGTGATCACTCATAAATACAAACCACCTACCAAGAATATAGTGCCTCCACATCTTGAAGGCATGTATGATTTCAGCTAGCACAAGATCATGCGTCGAATAGTTCTACTCGTGCTCATTCAGTTTTCGTTACTCATAGCATACCACCTATCCATCCTGCATAAGGACTCCACCAAGTCCTCTCTTGCAAGCATCTGTACATACTACAAATTATTTGTCCGGAACTGCAAGTTTGACACTGGCGCATGTGTCAAAAACTACTTGAGCTGCTCAAAACTGGCCTCATACTCCTCTTTCCATTCAAACTTCTTACCTTTCCTCTACAATGATGTAATAAGATAAGAAATTTGTGAGAAGTTCTAGATGAACCTCCTATAATAGCTTGCCAACCCCATGAAAGATCTCACCTCATCCACATTCCTAGGAATTTCCCACTCCATGATAACTCTTATCTCCTCTAGATCCATTGTTATGCTATCCTTGGAAACCACATGTCCCAAGTAGTGTACCTTAGTCTGAAAGAAACTGCACTTGCTAAGCTTAGCATACAAATGATGCTCTCTCAACAACCTCAACACTATTGCTAAATACTCGGCATGCTCTTCCTCATTTTTAGAATATACCAATATGTCATCAATGAACACAATAACAATCTTATCCAAATATGGATGCAACACATTATTCATCAAGCACATAAATGTAGTTGGAGCATTAGTCAAATTGAATGGAACTACAAAAAAACTCATAATTCCCATACCTGGTCTGGAAAGTTGTCTTGTAAATGTCCTTCTCTTTAATGCGTACCTAATGATATCTAGATCTTAGATCAATCTCTGTGAACAATGATGCTCCCTTCAGCTGATCAAATAAGTCAGCAATCCTCGGAAATGGATACATGTTATTCATTGTCACTTTATTTAACTTCCTACAGTCAATACATAATCTGAGAGTACCATCCTTCTTCTTCACAAACAATACTAATGCGCCCCAAGGTGATACACTTGGCCTAATGTATCCCCTGTCCAACATTTCCTTCAACTGTAGCTTCAACTCCACCAACTCACATGTACTAATCTTGTAAGGTGATTTTTCCACTGGAGTTTCCCCTGACACTAACTCAATAGAAAATTCTACTTACCAGTGAGGTGGAAACTCTGAAACATCTTCAAGAAATACATCCTGAAACTACTGGAGAACTAGTTACCTACTTAGAACATCTTAATCCTCAACTTCCTTACCCTTATCACTAGAAATGTGCACTACAAATAACACACACCCTTTTATCCGATTGTGTTTTTCCTGCATAGCTGTCACCATCCTAATTGATGCGGTTTTCTTCTTTCCCTCAAAGACTCTTGGTTCTCCATTGTCATCCACGAACTGAATTATTTTGTCGTAACAAAATCACCTTGGTTCTATGAAGATATAATCAATCCATGCCAACAACATACTATATGATCCCAATGGTAATACATTCAAATGTGCTACGGTATGCATACCATCAAAATCAAATGCACAAGCTCTTACCCAATGATGAACTCACTTTTTTGTATCTATAGCCAACTGCACTAACCAAGATTCTGCATGCACTTCTTTATTCAAACCACACTTATCCACCAAGTCAAGACTAACATAACTATAATTAGATCCAAATTTAATCAAAATAGAATCAACTTTATCACAAACATTATCGTCCATCTCAATGATAGATGTCTGATGGTCTACCTGTATGTTATACAGTGCTTCATAGATACAAGGAATGATCTGACCAACATCCCCAACACTCTGTGCCTCCTGTGCATTATATATCTGAGGCCTACCACCTTGATTCTATGGACAACCTCTCTTAAGGTGTTCCTTACCACATGTCCAACACTCCAACCATCCAATACCATCACCTCTATGCTGCTATTGTGACCCATGTCCTTGTCTAGCTACATTGAACTTCTTTGGTGGTGCCACATTTTCTTTCACTTCTACATTCTAAGGCCTTGTCCTTTTCAGCTGCCATTTACCCTTACTTTTATCCTTATCCTTCCCTTTCCATCCTTGCTAAGATTCATTCTTACGCTTTGATTGTTCATAGAAATCTTCAAGTTCCCAATAACTTCCTCTAGTGGCCTAGAATCATCATACTCAATACAATCTATAAATTCTAATGGAAAACCACAGACAAATCATTGAAATTTAGCCTTCTCATATTTTTATATGGTACATACCTCAATAGCTCCAGAAACTTGGTCATGTACTCTTCATCTGTCATTGATCCCATCTTTAGCTCATAGAATTATTTTTGCTTACTAACGTAGTACCTTTCTGACAAATAATTATTCTTGAAAAGCCTATTAACCTCATGCTAACTCAAGTCCTTTGTCTTGATGTCTCTGACCCGCTTCACATATTTCCACCAGGTATTTTCTTTACCTTTCAAGTTGAAGATAACAATTCTGACCTTCATGTTTTTTGTGTACTCATGCAACTCAAAGAACTTGTTCATCCCAAGTATCCAAGCCTCTACATCTTCTAGTTTCTTTACGTCTCCATCAAAAGTTGGTGGATGTGCTTTCTTAAACTCATCTAACATGCATCCCTTATCACTCCTCCTGTAAGGATTATAATGATGACAATCATGATTCCTTTCAAAGCTAGAACTAGAATAATACCTATATCCATCACCTCTCCTATCTAGAGTATCCAACAACCTACCATCTCTAACAATGTCATCTCTATCTAAAATGTGACCACCATGAGACATACTGTCATATGCCCCATTATTTTTTTCTTCCTTTCCATGGCTGATCCGAAGTGACCCTTGTCGTTGCAATTCTGACAAACTTTGAAGGAGTATAGCATTAACCTCTGCTTGTTTCTCTTGTGCCTACATTATTTTGTCATTGTACACCTTACAACTCCTTATTTCTTCTTTCTTTCTTCTCAATGTGTCTGCTAAATCAGAAGAGTGCCCAACACCATGCTGCTCATATGATTCATAGGGAGAGTCTTTGTAGTCTACCACCTTGCTAGTCATTTTGATCTCTTTCCTACAAGGCATACTATGTCAGCTAAACCAAATCACAAAAAACCAACGTACCTTAGCAAAATTCGAGGAGGATATCTCATCTACAATATCAACCAATCAACATACTACATGTATAATAGAATCATGATAGCATATATACATATAATACATAAGCACATAACCATGTAACCATCAGTCTAGCTAGAGTCTAGTCATCAATGAGTCGTCGTTATTAAAATATATTCTATCTATATATATATCTATATATATATATATATATATATATATATATATATATATATATATATATATATATATATATAATATATATATATATATATATATTAGATATATAATTATTATTAGAAAATTTACATAAAGTACAAGTATGAAAAAATTGGAATATATATTGTCTAGGATGAGGTGTTGCCTGCAAAAATGTATTTTTATCTTGAATTGAGTGTAAGAGAGACCATATGCCTATGAGAGGGAAACCAAGTGGTCTCTCAAAGTGTTATGAGACCAAGTTAAAACAGAATTAGTCAATAGCAAAATAGATATCACTGATACTAAGGAGACTGGAACAATAAAACAACATGGAAAACTAGGAAGCAACATAGGCCAAGTGAGCCTTTCCTAGGAATTTAGCGAGCCTGGTTAAGTTGGTTCTTTGCCTCATCATGGTGGGTCTAGTTGTGTTAAGCTTGATCACTTTGAGCCTTGTTGCTCCCATCCCAGTCCTGTTTTTCAAGGTAGAGAAAGGGGTCATCAAATCCCTCAGGAAGCCATGAAGGGTGCTCCCACTCAACAACCACAGTCTCGGTGTGGGTATCTACCTCCAGTCGAGAGGTTTTGGCCATGGTTGTGCTCTCAACGTCAATCTAGCTGACCTAATTTTGCACCTGCTCTGTGTCGTCTGGGGAGTTGTGGCTGCTAGAGAGTTTTTGCATCTTTGTTTAAGACCCTAAGTGAATAGGATTAGAAGGTTTGTGTCCCTGATGAGTTGAATCAACGACATCAGTTCCTTCATGCGAATTTGAGGAAGTCAGAGGAGGGGGGGGGAGGGTGAAAAGGAATTCCAAAAGCTTTGGACAAATTTTGCAAAACTGTGTGGGTATGAACCAAATATGAATTAATTTCAACAATTCAGCATTTCACCCACTCCATAACTTATTCCTGGTCCTGAAGATGTCTCCCTAGTTGGTTCTTGACGACGGAGTGGCCATTACCAATGTTCCTACGCTCATGCGCCTCCATGGAAGTGAATAAGTGGTGAATGTGCATTGGTGAATCTTCATCGAATTTTCCTTCTCCTTGACCATGTCAGGGAGGGAGAGGTTGGTGCCCGCATCCTCTAGCACCTCTCTTGGCTCCACCCCTTTCACAGACCATGATGATCAAACCTAAAAATGCTTTGCTTCTAACCTTAAACATTGTGAACCTCTCTACCTTGCCAAACCCACGGTGTTTAGCCACCCGCAGAACAGAAAAACTAAGGAAGTGAATGTCATGTTGAGTGCTAATAGAAAAATTCATATCCCTGACTATGAGTAAATGCCTTATCCTCGATCTGTTTCCCATATCTTGTTTGTAATGAATGAAACTTTCAATGTGCTTAAAGAATGGCCGCCACCTAGCCCATCTCAATAGCAATGTTAAGATGAGAAATCTACCTCTCCTTAATAAATGTGAAGACACCAAGATTTGAGAGAATAAATTACTAATCAATCCCTTATTTATTTTTCTTCTCATACGTAAACATGGTTGATTTAGTTTACATAACAATAATTATGAATATGTTTAAGAAAAAAAAAAAGGAGATAAACATAAGTCATATGTAATGCATCATGTACATGAATTTATGATAATAGTGTTGATAAAATAATTGATATTTTAGCGATGTCATGAAAAAGCACAATTTATTTTGCGATTTTGTTTCAATTTTTTCTCGACTGTTTTTTCCAATTTTTCTGATTTTTCCCAACTTTTCCCAATTTTTCGGATTTCCAAAAAATAAGATATTGTTCATCTTTTTAATATAAGATATTTTTCATCATTTTAATATGTTCCGTAGTTTGTCATTTTTTATTTTATTTTTTAGTGATGTTTTTTTTGGAACCTTGTCCATTTTTTTTGTTTTTGTCCGACTCTTTCACAATCTATAATAAATGTATAAAAAGAAATTATGTAAAAGTTATATTATTATTAATATGAGTTTAATATTTATGATTAATTTTCAAATCACATTAAAATCAATTAATTTAAACCTTGAATTGAAATATAATTTATTTATCTTTAACCATTACTATCTCTCTCTCTTCTCTTTTAAAAATTAATTTATTTTATTATTTTTAAGTATGTCAATCGGTATTTTTATTTTGGATTCGGTTTTTCCATAATTTTAATTAAATTATCAATAACGATAAAGTGTATTGCTAGGAATTAACATTTATAAATATTTCTAGAATATTTTGTAATAGTTTACACAAATTAATTTTTTTATAAAATTATATTATTTTACTATTTTCATTATGTCAATAGGTAATTCTATTTTAGATTATGGTTTCCATAATTTTAATTTAACTATCAATAGTTATTAGGTGTATGCTAGGCATTTAACATCTATAGAATATTTTTAGTAGTTTACACAAATCAAAGATTGAGATTTATTTCCAAACTAGATATGTGTTTTTTGCCTTTAATTTAAATTCATTAATTAAAAAAAATGATATGAACAAGTGTCATATGAAATGAGTTATGGTTTTTTGGGCATGTGGTATCCATGATAAAGTGGGGTTAATCTCCATGGTTAAAAATGTTGTTGAATGTTTTTTTCAAATGTATATATATTTAACTTTTAATTCTTCTTATTGTCGATAATAATAA
>APFE031091580.1:278051-293998 GCA_000404065.3 Pinus taeda | reverse complement strand
ATTAATAAATATATTAAATGAAAAGTAACAAATTTTTACTAAAGAAAGGTGAAATACATTCATAAGTCATTATTGAGATATATTCACCAATGATAATTAAGAAAAATATTTTAAAAATCAATTGAATTTGCAAATCGGACAAAACATTTTTCAAGGACGGAACTGAACAAAGAAACAGGTGGAGGAAAAGAGATATGTGGGGACATGGGTCGATAATTATAGTGAAGTGAAGAATATGTATTAGAAGAGTAGGGAGAGAGGAATAATTAAAAGTATGTTTCAATTGTATTTTCCTGCAATGGGAGAGGAAAGATTATTAAAGTAATGGATTATTGCTTAAATTTATTTTTTTGTTTTGAGTAAAATTTCCAATGTAAATGGTAGATCTAGAGTCTAAAATATTCAATAAATCAGAGCAAATAAAACATGCTAATTTAATTTAAAGCAGACATAATATACTGCATAGAAAGATGGACTCAGACTCATTCAGACTTGAATTCACTACAAACATAATAATTTTAAGAAGTACAAATTCTTGAAATGAGAAATTACTTGTAATTAAATTAATATTAATATATGTCATTTCACAAATTTTCACTGACATAGCTCAAATAATGTTACGAGGGAATGTTTATAGTCACATGTTACCAGGCATGGCTCATACGGAGTTGTTTTTAGCCCAAATTTTTGGACTTTTCCAACGGAAAATTTTGAGGTGAAATTTTGGTTTGTGTTATTTAAACTAGGCTTTCGACTCTATATATGGATTTAGCACCCTGAAAAACCCCTCGAGCACTTGGATTGTGTAGGGGTTACCCATCAAACTTGTGATTTCAATAAATTACTACCGAATTTTAGAGAAATTAGACCGAAAAACCAAGATCAAAAATATCATACCACTAAAACATAAATATCATACTACAAAATCAATATTATGAGGCAAGGCCTAATAACATCTTGAAATTTATAGGCAATAACTTTAAAATAAAATACTAAGTAAAAATAAAAAAAAATACAAGTTCTACTTTATTAATTGAAAATATTTAAACAATTTTTAACTAAATTAATAAATAATTAACCTAAAATCCACTATGTTTGGCAACAAGCATAGTAAATAACATAAACACTATATATTTATTTTTTAATATTAATAAACAATAAATCTATATATTTAAATAAAAAATTAATCATAAATGTGCACCAAATCTCTTTGTGATAGCTATATATAATAAGTTTCAAGTCATTTCAGGTAATCATAAATGTGCACCAAATCTTTTTGTGATAGCTATATACAATAAGTTTTAAGTCATTTCAGGTAATCATAAATGTGCACCAAATCTCTTTGTGATAGCTATATATACAACAAGTTTCAATTCATTGTAAATATTTACTTTGCTAGCGCTTTAACCTTTATATTAAAATATTAATTGAATAAAAAGATAATTATTTTTATTATATATTTTTAATCTTAACTCTAAATCTTGATATTTACATCAACCATATGGAAGAGAAGTGTGAAAGTCAAAGGTATATTTATTTTTGTAGAAGCAAAATGACTTCTCTTCTTAAAGGATTTAAATAGGGATTTATATTGCTTAAAATATAATGATAACATTGATCACAACTACCACAATTTTATTACAACTTTTTCCACTACCATTAACAAGCTCTCTACTTATGTGCCTTGCAAAAAGTACCATAGAACTTCTAGTTGATCTGTAAATTGTCATGGATATTCCACTGGACAGATCGTCACAATAGATCTGATAATATTATATTAAAAATTCTGAATTTCTACACTATTATAGTTTTATTAAACCTCTAGATCTGTAAATTTAATTGTAATGAGTGCATGCATGCGAATGGAAATTATGTCTAAAATTAGAGAACAATAAAATAATCTCACGCACACACATTTAAAACATAAGATATGCTCTGGAAAACCCTTTCTGGAGAAAACCCAGTTGGAAGGTGAGGCCGCTTAGCTCTCTTTCTCTATCTTGAAAATAAGGTTGCGGGTACAAAGAAGTAATGCTTGTAGCCTATGGGCTTCTACAGTGCACAGATCCTCTCTGTTTTCTCTACCTCCTATCTCTCCTAGCTATCTTTGCTCGGCTATGGAACAGAATTCTCTCGAAATAATAGAATGCGTCTTCCGATAACCTACTAGTGGTTAAGTTTGACTACATCAAATCTTAACTAGAGTTACAATATCGACTCTTCTATAGTATTTTAGATCACAAACACGTGTTTAGCCCCTTTCCATGAAAAATGGGGGATGACGCAGCATCCTCTAAAACCATGGTGGTGAAAATATGGAAGTCAACTTCTGAGTGGCATAACTTTTGCATACGGAGTCCAACTGACGTTCTTCTTGCATCGTTGGAAATATATTTGTGTGTAGAATAGTGTTAAAAGTGTGGCAGTACATCGACAAAGTTTTACCCCCAAAAAATGTCATTTGATGCCTCAAAATGATCCCAAGAGGTTTCAAGCCTCGTTTTACCAAACTGGGTCCCGCCGATAAAAACGGTCCCATGTTATGACTCCTCCACTTTTTCCACTCTTAATTCATCGATGTGGATGAAAAGCAATTTAATGATCCAATTCAAATCACACCTCCCCATTTTGGGAGGATTTTGGCCTACAAAATATTTTACTTAATGAGGTGAGAAAATTTTCCTCCACCTTCTCTCTCGAGTACAATTTAGATTTACCTAGAAGTTGTCCCTTCAACCCAATATGCCAAAGGTCACACTACCCTTGTCTTGTAGTTATGGACCTCTTCTGCAAAAGTGTGTCTTCTGTCAACTCTTCTTAAGCATCTGGTGCTAAATCCTCCACAGAAGGTAGGACGTGTTCCTCTTCTTGATCTAGAATGGAAGGCTCATATAGTTTCAACTTCTCTACATTAAAAACTAAGTAAATGCGCATATATGGTGGTAAATTGAGTCAATAGTCATTATCACCCACCTTTTCTTGTATCTTAAAGGGACCATACCTCAGAGCCTTTATTTTCTTACCAAGCCCCTGCAGCCTTTTCTTACCAAGCCCCTGCAGTCTCCCTTGTTCAACTGTAGCCATACTTTGTCTCCCACCTTGAACGATTTCTCAGTATTGATCATGCCTGGCCTTATACTTCTCTTATGACTTCTACCATGTTTAAGTTATACAATATTTTTACTCCTTACGATATGCTCAGTATATAAGTTTTCAAATTCTAAAAACCGAATGCAATGCTTGTCTTGTCATGTGATGTGATGTCTAATGAATTATGATTATTATAACAATTATTTGTAAAACAAGTACTATATAGTAGTTATTGGATGCTATTTGGTTTAAATGTAATTAAATTAAAGTAAAAGTACTGAATTTAAGTTAGTCTTAAGGTTTAAAAATTTGTTAATTTAAAATTTTGTTAATTTAAAATTTATTTATTGGTAAATCAAGATATTTTGTTATTTGTAATTTCGTTTTATTGTTGTGGAGAATTCAATTCTAACCACCAACAACAATAATAATAGTTTATTAATCAATTTCTATGAATTATAATTGATTTCAATAATTATAGTTGATTTTTAAAAATATATTAGATTTCTATAACTTATTTATTGTTTTGCAAATTTAAATAATTATAGAAAATATTGTAGTAAAAAACAAAATTATTTCAAATAATACAAATAACAATAATATTAATATAAAATATAATAATAAAATAATATTAATAAATATATTAAATCAAAGGTAAAAATCAAATTTCTACTACATAAAGGTGAAATACATTTATAAGTCATTATTAAGATACATTCACCCGTCATTATTAAGAAAAATACTTTAAAAATCAATCGAATGTGCACATTGAACAAAACATTGGAAAATGAAAGTAAGAAAAATCTATTTTTGGAAAATGAAAGTAAGAAAAATCTATTGGATTTTCAAGGACGGGACTGAACAAAAGAAACAGGTCGAGGAAAAGAGATATGTGGGGATATGGGTCTATAATTACAGTCAAGTGAAGAATATGCATTAGAAGTGTAGGAAGAGAGGAATATTTAGAAGTATGTGTCAATTGTATTTTCGTGCAATGGGAGAGGAATGATTATTAAGGTAATAGATTATTGCTTAAATTTATTTTTTTTGTTTTGAGTAAAATTTTCAGTACAAATGGTAGATTCATAGTCTAAAATATTCAATAAATCAGAGCAAATAATACATGCTAATTTAATTTAAAGCAAACATAATATACTGCATAGAAATATGGACTCACTCTGACTTTAATTCACTGCAAACATAATAATTTTAAGAAGTACAAGTTCTTGAAATGAGAAACTACTTGCAATTAAATTAATAGTAATATATTTCATTTCACAAATTTTCACCGATCTAGCTCAAATAATGTTATGAGGGAAGGTTCATAGTCACATGTTACCACGCATGGTTCATATAACATTGTCTTTAGCACAAAATTTTTGGACTTAGCAGAAAAAATTGAGATAAAATCTTGATTTGTGTTATTTAAACTAGGTTTTTGACTCGATATATAGATTCAGCATCTTGAAAAACCCCTAGGGCACTTGGATTATGCAAGGGTTACCCTTCAAACTTGTGATTTCAATAAATTACAGTTGGATTTTAGAGAAATTAGACCGAAAAAGCCGAAATCATAAATATCATACCACTAAAATCATAAATATCATACCACCAAAATCACATGTTATGAGGCAAGGGCCAATAAAATCTTGAAATTTATAGCCAATAGCTTTAGAAATAAATGCTAGTAAAAAAATTGCAAAATTTACAAAAAATAATTTCCACTTTATTAAATTGAAAATTATTTAACATTTTTTACCAAATTAATAAGTGATTAGCCTAAAACCCAATATGTGTTTGCCACAAGAATAGTAAATAACATAAACACTGTATATTTATTTTTTTAATATTAATAAATAATAAATCTATATATATTTAAATAAAAAAATTCTACCAAACTATTTCAAGTAATCATAAATGTGCACTAAATCTCTTTGTGATAGCTATATACAATAAGTTTCAAGTCATTATAAATATTTACTTAGTGTGAGCTTAATCATAGACTTTTAATCTTAACTCTAAATCTTGATATTTACATCAATCACATGCAAGAGAGGTGTGAGAGTCAAAGGCATATTTGTTTTTGCAATAGTAAAATGACTTCTCTTCTTAAAAGATTTAAATAGGGATTTAGATTGCTTAAAATATAATGATAACATTGATCACAACTACCACAATTTTACTACAATGTTTTCCACTACCATCAATAAGTTTTGTACTTGTGTGTCCTGCAAAAAGAACAATAGAACTTCTAGTTGATCCGTAAACTGTCGTGGATATTCCACTGGACAGTTCGTCACAACAAATTTGATAATATTATATTAAAAATTCTGAATTTCTACACTATTACAATTTTATCAAGCCTATAGATCTATAAATTTAATTGTAATTAGTGCATGCATGCGAATGGAAATTATGTTGAAAATTAGAGAACAATAAAATAATCTCACACACACACATTTAAAACATAAGATATGCTCTGGAAAACCCTTTCTAGAGAAAATCCAGTTAGAAGGTGAGGTCGCTTAGCTCTCTTTCTCTATCTGGAAAATAAGGTTGCGAGTACAAAGAAGTAATGCTTGTAGCCTGTGGGCTTCTACAGTGCATAGATCCTCTCTATTTTCTCTACCTCCTATCTCTCCTGGATATCTTTGCTCTGCTATGGAACAAAATTCTCTCGAAATAATAGAATGACTCTTCCTTTTAGTGACCCGATTATAACACATCCTGATAGCCTACTAGTGGTTAAGTTTGACTACATCAACTCTTAACTAGAGTTACAATATCGACTCTTCTAGAGTATTTTACATCACAAACACGTGGCTAGCCCTTTTTCCATGAATAATGGGGGATGACATGGCATCCTCTCCAACCATGGTGGTGAAAACAGGGAAGTCAACTTCTAAGTGGCATAACTTTTGCATACGGAATCCAACTGACATGCTTCTTGTGTCGTTGGAAATACCTTTGTGCGTAGAATACTGTTAAAAAGTGTAGCGCTACATCGACAAATTTTTACCCCCAAAAAATGTCATTTGATGCTTCAAAGTGATCCAAGAGGTTTAGACCTCGTTTTTCCAAACTAGGTCCCGCTGGTAAAAACGGTCCCATGAGATGACTCGTCCACTTTTTCCACTCTTAATTCATCGATATGGATGAAAAACAATTTAATGATCCAATTCAAATCACACCTCCCCATTTTGGGAGGCTTTTGGCCTCCAAAATATTTTACTTAATAAGGTGAGAAAATTTTCGTCCACCTTCTCTTTAGTGTACCATTTAGCTTTACCTAGAAGTTGTCCCTTCAACCCAATATGCCAAAGGTCACGCTACCCTTATCTTGTAGTTATGGACCTCTTCTACAAAATTGTGTATTATGTCAACTCTTCCTAAGAATCTGGTGTCAAATCCTCCATAGAAGGTAGGACTTGTTCCTCTTCCTGATCTAGCATGGAAGATTCATATAGTTTCAAATGCTCTACATTCAAAACTAAGTAAATGCGCATATATGGTGGTAAACTGAGTCGATAGTCATTATCACCCACCTTTTCTTGTATCTCAAAGGGACCATACTTTAGAGCCTTTATTTTCTTACCAAGCCCTTGCAGCCTCTCCTTGTTCAACTGTAGCCATACTTTGTCTCCTGCCTTGAACGATTTCTCTGTTCAGTGTTGATCATGCCTAGCCTTACACTTCCCTTATGACTTCTACAGTGTTTCTTGCTCCTATAGATGGATCTATATGATCTTCACTATAAATGTTTCAGCCCTTAAAGCATCTCCTCTAAGAGATTCCCTCACTCCGCCTTGTTGCACATATGTAATATCGAAAGGTGAAGGTGGAAAATATCCAAAACAAGTTTCAAATGGGGACTTTCCTATAGAAATGTGGACTACTCTGTTGTAAGAATGTTGTATATATATCATATTTTCATCCCAGGTCTTCGAATGCTTTTGTTTGTATCCCCTCAAAAGCTGCACCAAAGTCATATTGACTACCTTTGTCTGCCCATCTGTTTGTAGATGTAATGTTGTATATCTCTTCAACTTTGTTTCCATCTTCTACCACAATGTAGTCTAGAATGCACTAAGAAATCTTCTATCCCTATCTAAAACTGATGCTCCTTGGTATCCCACATACTTGTCCAAAGAAAAAGTTTGCTGCTTCTTTCCCAATGATGGTCTTTTTACAAGGCATCAGAACACACATCTTGTTGAACCTGTCAGTTACCACGAATATGTAGTCATGTCCCTTCTTGGTTGTCAATAAAACTCCCACAAAGTCCATGGAAATGCTTTCCCAAGGATGAGTAGGTACAAGTAATGGACGATATAGACCTTGTTTCCTATTACTAGGCTTGTTGGTACAACAAAGCATGCATCCTCTTATGAACCTAGCTACCTTCTCTTGCATCGTGGGCCAATACACATACCTCTGCAAGTTAGCCATGGTCTTCCCTACACCAAATTTCCTTGCAACCTTGGAGGTGTGAGCCTCTATAATCAGTTACAACCACTCACCTTTAGGAACACATAGCTCATCCAGCCTGAAGAGTAACCCATCTTGGAGACAGTAGTCAACAATGTTCTCACCATCATGCACATGACTCTGACTCTGCAATTGTTGATACACCTCCTTGAAGTCCTCATCCTCTGAATATGCCTCTCTATATGCATCATGGGTGAATGGCTTCATGTGCATAAGAGTCCCCAAAGTTGTGATCTTTGATGTGGGTGGCCTTGAAAGAATGTCAACCAACTTGTTTGTGTTGCTCTTCTTATATTTTATCACCAAATGAAACTATTGTAAAAAACCCATCCACTTGTAATGCTTGGTTTTTTGTATCTTACTTTGGGCTTGAAAGTATTGTAATGATTGGTGATCTGTGTGGATTACTGCATCCTTTCCCATCAGATAGTGCTTCCACTACTTCATAATTTGCACCATGGAATAAAGCTCCTTCTCATAGGTAGGGTAGTTAATAATTACACCATGAAATACTTCAAAATGGTAGCATTTTGGCCTTCCTCCCTGGATCAGGACAACTCCCATAACATACACACTCACATCTGTCTCCACTTCAAAGGGTCACTACAAGTTTGGTAATGCCAAAGTTGGTGCTTGACTAGTCTTATTTTTTATCTCCTCGAAAGCCTTCTGCTAACCTTTTCCCCATTGGAAACTCTTACCACTTAGTGTTATGTCATGGAGCAGTGCTTCTATCACTGAAAATGGGGCTATGAATTTCCTCAAGTACTAAGCTTCCCTGATGAAACTCCTAACCTCAGAAACATTAATAGGCACCAGAAATTTCATGATGGCCTCTATCTTGGAAGGATCTATCTTTAGTTCTCCTCCACCAATCACATACCCCAAATATACCAAAGGCTATTGCGCAAACTCGCACTTCTTGAGATTTGCTAGCAGTTGGTGCTTCTTCAATGTTTCTAGCACCTGTGTCAAATGTGAAATATGCTCCTCTCAGGTAGCACTATATACTAGTATATCATCTAAATAGACAATAACAAATGAATCTATAAAAGGGTGTAGTACATCATTCATTAATCTCATAAATGTAGATGGTGCATTACATAAGACAAATGGCATGACTAACCAATCATACAAACCTTGCCTCATTTTGAAGGCGGTCTTCCATGTATCTTCTTCCTTAACTCAAACCTGGTGATATCCAGACTTCAAGTCCAGCTTGGTGAAGTATTTTTCCTGCAGCAACTGATCTAATAGATCATTTGTCCTGGGAAGGAGGTATCTGTTCTTGAGCATGATTTTGTTCAACGCAATGTAATCTATAAACATCCGCCAAGTCACATCCTTCTTTTGCACAATGATGATGGGTGACCCACATGGTGATGTACTCAGTTTAATGACACCATGTTCTAGCAGTTGCTGCAACTATTTATTCACCTCACTTACTTCTATAACAGACCTCCTGTACATCCCAATATTTGGCAATGGGGATTCCAGCGATAGTTGGATCTCGTGCTCCACTTCTCTCTTAGGTGGTAACCATTTAAGATCTCAGAACACATCCCGTATGCCTATAACAACTCCTCTAATTATTTTTTTTGTTTCTTAGTACATTCCTCCACGGATGCCTTACCTCTTATTGACTCTTCTACAGACTGACATTCTCTTAAAAATAATAAAACATACTCCTTGTTGGAATTGATCAATTTCTTGGCTTGGTTGGCACTTACCAATGAAATTTTTGACTTGCCTTTATATGCATCGATGATGAACAATTTTCCATCCTTGACAAGCCAGTATTGGTTGGCTCTCCTCATGAATATTGCATCGCGCATGTACATGTATGGACTCCCAAAGATGACTGCACATACATCAAGGGGAACCACATCTAGATCTACTTCATTAATAAAATCAACACTGATAGCAAATCTAATTTTACACTATTTTATTACATTCAACTTTGGATCCTTATTTACGTATCCTAGTGGATATGGGTTTGGATGATCACGAACTTCCAACCCCAACTTCTTGACCAGCTTTGTTGTAATGAGATTTTCCTGTGATCCTGAGTCAAATAGAGAATCAAGCTTTGTCCTTATGACCTATATCTTTATATGGATGAGTTGTGTCATTTCTTTCTCTTCTTCTAGTTGAAGGCTACTCAGGTTCACCTCCTTTTGCACTGATGTGCAGATGATCTTCTCATCCACGTCTAAGTTTCTTTCAACTTGGTTGCTCGAATCTTTGGCCATGAGATTCTTCTTCTTGTTATCTTTCTTATTATTCTTCAGGTTTAGCTCTCGATGCAACTGCCAGCATTTCTCCTCTGTATGGACACCAATGTTGCAGTGGTTACAGTGGTTACTATGATGTTTACGCTAGTGTGTTTTGGCTATTGTATGTTTATCATTTCCCCCTTTTTTTCTTCTTCTTCCCCTCCTTAGAAGCATCTTGATGCTCCTTCTACTTCGATCCACTTAATTGCGCTCTCTTTAGGCCTATGTTTTTAGGTATTACACCTATATACAAGCTTCATCCATTGATTTGGGATTGAACAATATCCCTTGTTCACGCAGATGGCAGTGCAAACCCCCCAAATACTTGAGGAGTACATTTGTGTTCTTTGGAGAGATACCTAACATTATAGCCATCTTTCTCAATTTTGTGGTGTTTTCTCGCATGATTTGGCCCAACTTTTGCCTGAAGTAATGCCACTGGATCCACTGGTCCTCCACATACCCAATGGGATAATATTGTGACTTAATGAGGGCTTTGAAGTCTTCCCACTTAGTTACTAGTGGTTCTCCTTCAAACCTCATAGTTTCTGTGTGGCTCTCCTACCAAGTCAGTGCATGGCCCTCTAATTTAAGCTGTGCAAATGAGATTTTTTGTCTTTCTTCAATCTGATGGATGCTAGAATAAAATTCCAGCTGTTGATCCCAATGGTTCAGCTTCAGAGCATCGATATCACCGTGGTATGGCTTGATATCGACTTTTGCTTCCATTTTAAATAGGGACTATGATTTGTTCATGACACTCGAACTGGGTTGATCCTTTTCAAGTTCTTTCTTCCACTGGTTCTATGTTCTCCCCGATCGTCTAATCCTCGTTCTAATTTGTACTTTGTATTCAAACCCCCATCTTCTCCAAATATACCCAATTAGTTATTCAAGGCTGCCATGAGTAGGTTTACATTATGGTTGATATCTACGACTTGTTCCAACCACGTAAACCTCACCTCTATAGGATCACGAGGTCCATTTATAGATTCGTCGGCCATGATTAGGGTTTAACAATTTTCAGCCCTGTTGATTTAGATACCCGCAATCTCCTCAAAATTCCCAAAGAAAATTGCTTTGATATCAAATGATCCGTAAAATGTCGTGGATATTCCACCGGAAAGTTTGTCACAACATATCTAATAATATTATGTTAAGGATTCTAAATTTCTACAATATTACAGTTTTATTAAACGTCTAGATCTGTAAATTTAACTGTAAATTAGTGCATGCGTGTGAATGAAAATTATGCAGAAAAGTAGAGAATGACAAAATAAGCTCACACACACATATAAGACATAAGACATGCTCTAGGAAAACCCTTTCGAGAGAAAACCCATCTAGAACGTGAGGTTGCTTTGCTCTCTTTCATTATCTAGAAAATAAGGCTACATGTACAAAGAAGTAATATTTGTTCTTTACCCCCTATCTCTCATGGCTATATTTTATCATCTATGGAATAAAATGCTCTTGAATGAATGGAATGCCTCTTCCTCCAAGTGGCCTGATTATAACACAACCTAATAGCCTACTAGTAGTTAAGTTTGACTACATCAACTCTTAACTAGAGTTACAATATAGACTCTTCTAGAGTCTTTTACATCACAAACATGTGGCTAGCCCCTTTTCCATGAATAATTGGCGTTGATGTGGCATTCTCTCGAACCATGCTGGTGAAAATAAGGAGGTCAACTTCTGAGTGGCATAACTTTTGCATATGAACTCCGATTGAAGCGGTTTTTGCGCAGTTGGAAATATATTTTGTGTAGAATAGCATGAAAATATATGGTGTTAAAGCGATAAATTCTAACTCCCAGAAACATCGTTTGATGCCTTAAAATTCTCCCAGAAGGTTTTAGACCCCATTTTGCCAAATTGGGTCCCACTGGTAAAAATGGTCCCATGAGCTAATTCCTCCACTTTTTCCACTTTGAATGCATCGAGGTGGATGAAAAACAATATAATGGTCCAATTCGGATCACCAACCATTGGTATGATAATGATTGTAAAATTGTCAAGAAAATAGAGATGCTTCTAACAAAACTATAATGCTTGAAAAAATAAATATGTACAAAGCTCTTATCAAAAGAAAGAAAATATATTATATAAATGGGAGGTAAAAGCATCCACTTTACCTTCCTAAAGTTGAGGCCATAAGTTTTAAAGGAAATTTCTTGTTCATAAAACGAAAGAAACAACTCAATCCCCTTAAAGAATTGGCATATCTGTATTAAGAATCTTTACGATTCCCCTAAGGCCATGGGCGCTATCTTGGACACTCCTATAGAGGAGGATATATTCTCTTCAAAAGATGTTAAGATTGGGATTAAGAAACTCACTAATGGGAAAGAAAGGGATATTAAACATTATCAAGCTGAAATTCTTAAAATGGGAAGATTTGTTCTCATCCTTCATACACACAAACCCTTGAATCTAGCAGTGAAAGAAGGCTTCCCTAAGCCTTGGACACAAAGTCTTATTGTGCTTATATTTAAAAGTGAGCCTAAAAACATTCCCTCTAACTACAAGACCATTATGATTAGCCACATTTTAGTGAAGCTGTATGGGCTCATTTTAGAAAAGAAGATTAGTATTTGGCTTGAAAGCCATGGTAGCTATATTTAGGAGACATCGCTCCACTATAAAACAACATGTTACTCTTAGGATTAATGTAGTGGAATGCCACAATAATAAGACTAATCTCTTTTGTTGTTTTGTTGACTTTAGAAAAGCTTTCAACATTGTTCCTTGGGATAGGCTATGAAAGAGGCTAGAAAAGATAGTGGTTCCTCCCGAGTTGAGGGTTGTTGTGATTAGGCTATATGAAAATGTTATTACCAAGCTTAGGACCACTGAGGGTTGGTCAAAACAAATTACATGCAATATTGGAGCTAAGAAAGGATGCCCCTTATCCCCTACCCTTTTTGGCATTTACATTGATACGCTAGAAGAGTGGTTGGAAGCTACAGGATGTGACAACCCCAGGCTCACAATTATGGTCATTACTCTTCTCCTTTATGCGAATGATATCGTTATTTTAACTAGGAGCCATGATGATCTCGACAAGCAACTTAGAATGATTCCAAGATTACTGCTACAAGATGGGTATGACTACTAATACTGACAAGACTAAATTCATGATACTTAAATCCAAAAAGATCAACTATGGTATTTTCATTTATGATAATAAATACTTTGTGAAAGTTTTCTCATACAAATATCTAAGAATCAACATTCATCATCAGATCAATTGGAGTTATAACATTGACAAAATGATTATTGGATGTTGGAAATCTTATTATGGGCTTAAAAAAAATTTAAGTCGACAGATCTTTGGGCATGGAGTAAAAAGAAGTTCCTCTTTCATACTCTCTTCACCCCTATTATTTTATATGGATGTGAGGTTTAGGGTTGCAGTATATATAGAGAATCATGGAGGAATATTGAGTTGATCTGAAAGAAATTTATAACCTACAATCTCAAGATTCAAGGATGTACTCCCTACCCTATCCTCTTGATTGAAGCTAGCTTTCCCCCCATTGAAAACATAGCTATGGATAGGTATCTCATGTATAAGAAGAAGCTATACAACATGGAAGCCAAGAGGTTTCCTAAAATTGCATCTAACTCTAGCCAAAACCCCCACCTTCAGCTCAAGCAAGGCTAGCATAAGGATGTCTGATCTTAGCTAGACCATTAGGCGGTAAAAGAGGAGAACATATTACAGAATAAAGATAATATTAAAAATATTATTACTCCTAAATTTAAGGATAAGTTGTGGGACAATGAAGAGGTAGAGAGAAAGATGAAGCTAAGGTATTATAAGGAGATGATTAACCCCAATCTCGAAAACCAAACTTATCTTTCTATCCTAACTAGTGCTAAGAAGAAAATGAATATTGCCAAGAAAAGAACTAAGACTCACCAGCTTCAAAGTGAAATTGGGTGTGGGCCAATTCCAAAAGCTCCTTGGGACTAAAGAGTCTAACACCTCTGTGATACTAAGAGGGTTGAAGATGAAAAACACTTTCTCTTGGATTGCCCTACTCTTAATCACATAGGTTCTAGTTTTTAAAATCTTTGCCACACTACCAACCTTCTTGACTTATTAAATCAACAAAACTATGATGATCTAAGAATGCTTCTCTCTTCTTTTCAATCATAAAAATAAAATGTTAAAAAAATTTATTTAATCTCTTACTTTCTTAAAGTCTTATAAACCATATTAATTTTAATAAACATTAGTTCACCCATCATTCAATTATTTATATTTTTAATTAATTATAATATTTTAAATTATAATTATTATATATTTTCAAAAACCTTATTTTAATTATAATATTTTTATCTTATGTTTATATGATGTTGATCGAATGAAATATTATATGTAATCGTCTCCAACTTTATTTTTTTTTTGTCAATGTAGAATCGTTTACAACTTTACACTTTTTGTCAAAATTTTAAGCTTGAGCCGAAACTCTTATAAAATAACTATTCAAAAAAATATAAATATGAAACTATTATTTTTTTGGATTAATTATTTAAAAAATTATAATATAAATATTGTTGAAAAAAAAATCCTATTGTTGAAAAAATTTAGATGAAATTATTAATATTAATTTCCATCCAAAATATTTCGTATGGTTGAAAAAATTTCGACTAAATTATTAATATTAACCTCAATCCAAAGTATGCCAAATGCAATGGACGAAATTATTAAGATTGACCTACAATCCGTCTGAGACAATCGAACACATATGCAGGTTGACTTTGATAATTTTAGAGTGTGAGGACCATGGACGATTTTTGTAACCTTTATATGTATAGTTTGTTTAAAGTTGACCTTTTTAAAGATTCTTATTCAAAAGTCTTCTAACGAAAAAAAACAGGGAAAAATGTAAAATAAAGAAATTTTAGATAATTGATAAAGGATTTTAATGATATAAATAAGCGTTTTTTAATATTAAAATTGGTTTAAGTTTATTTTAATTCCGGATTTATTAAAGATTTAGAGGATCAAATTTCTTAAGGTGTAAATTTTTTTTGAAATGAAAAGAAATTTGATTTTTTGTGGCACTTGAGTAGATCCCTAGTTAAGATGGATCGAATTTGGTATTATATAAATTTGACATCTCTTTTTTCTTTTGAGGAAATGTAGAAGTGATATTGGGTGTTAGCCAATTCCAAAAACTCTTTGGGACTAAAGAGTCTAACACCTTTGTGATAGTAAGAAGGTTGAAGATGAAAAACACTTCCTCTTGGATTGTCTTCCCCTTATTCACATTAGTTCTAATTTTTAAAATATTTGCCACACTACCAACTTTATTGACTTATTAAGTCAGGAAAATTATGGTGATCTAGGAATGCTCATTTCCCTTCTTTTCGATCATAGAAATAAAATGTTAAAAAATCTTATTTAATCTCTTACTTTTTTAAAATCCAATAAACCATATTACTCTTAATAAACATCAATTATTATCATTATCATCATCTTTTATTATATATTTATAATAAATTTTTAAATTTCAATTATAATATTTTTCAAAAATCTTATTATAGTTTCGATATGTTTTTTTATGTTAAGAGAATCCAACTTTATATTTTTTATCAAATTTTTAAGTTTGAGCCGAAACTATTAAAATAAATAAATAAATAAATCCCTATAATTGACCATAATTGGATGAAATTATTAATATTAACTTCAATTCAAAGCATGCCAAATTCAATGGACGAAATTATTAAGATTGACCTCCAATCCATCTTAATGAGACAATCTAAAACATATGCAAGTTGACTTTGGATACTTTTAGAGTGTGGGGACCATCGATGATTTTTGTTTAGATTTGTAGTTTGTTTACAGGTGACCCTTTTAAAGATTCTTATTCAAAAGTCTTCTAACGAAAAAAACAAAGGGAAAAATGAAAAATAATTCAATTTTAGATAATTGATAAAGGATTTTAATGATATAAATAAAGATTCAATAAGATTAATATTGGGTTAGATTTATTTTAATTTGGGATTTATTAGAGATTAAATTTTTTGAGGCATAAATTTTTTTTGAGTGAAAAGAGATTTGAATTTTTTTGCCAT
>APFE031091580.1:265387-277842 GCA_000404065.3 Pinus taeda | reverse complement strand
TTTTCTCTTCTTCTTCTTCTTCTTCTTTTAGATTTTATTTTTTATTTTTTATTTTTCCTTCTTCTGAGGGCAGATCCACCCAAAGGGGTCACATCTCCTCGGCTTATTAGCATAGCAGGGTTATTAGCATAGCCTAACCCTGAGGGTGTCAAAGAGAGATTTGATCATTTTTGGCGATATATTTCACATCTCTTCCTTCTTATGAGGAAATATCTAGGCAGATCCACCTAAAGGGGTCACATCCAGTCGGCTTATTAGCAGAGCCTAACCTTTAGGGCATCAAAGAGAATTGGCCTTGTAACCTCCCAGTAGTAAGGTGCTTTAACAACAGTAACTTGACCAATTAAGCTAACCATTGAGGCTTATAAATTTCACATCTCTATATATATGAGTATTCTCATTTTTCATTTTATTAGAACCTTAATTTAATTTCTATGAATATCCACAAATAGTAGTGAGAGTAGAGGGTTTAGATATATATTAAAAGTATAACATTTTTTTTAAGATTTATTAAAAAAATGTTATTTAACTAAAACTAAAATTAAAAATTTATAGAATATTTTGATTTTGAAATGAGTTATGGTTTTTAGGCATGTGGTATTGATAAACCATGGCATTGGCTCATGGTATTGTAACAAAGCCTATTTACAAGTTAATAATATCCATGGTAAAGTGGGTTGAATATTTGTGGTTAAAAATCTTGTTATATTGTAAGTCTGTTGTAGGTATTAAGTTTTCATGTGCTTATTAATTAATTTTAAATATGGCTACAAAATTATTATTAGTCCCTACCAAGTTAGGAGTTTGGAAATCAATTTTCTCATTAACTGTTATTAGTTTAACATTGACCAATGCAACTTATAATGTTTAACTTTGAAAAATATTTATTTACTTGTCAGTATTTTTTTTTTTTTTTTTTTTGTCTGAATCGATGCTAATTCTATTAATAAAAAGAGAAAATATTTACAGTGAGGGCGAACCCTCAGAGAGCCAGTAAACTGACTCTTGACATATTGACTGAGATTCCAAAAAGGAGCTCTGTGCTTCTGGGTGAGAAAAATTGAACCAAGCCACAGAGCAAAAGTTGAGCTTACAAAATGGCTTCGTGCCTGCTTTAGGAGCCAGGCAGTGGAAGCGGACCACCGAGAGCAGAGCTATTACAAAACAGATATTTGCTTGCAGAGTTTGCTAAGCAAAGGAGGCTATCTGCCGAGAGGTTTTAACCTGATAAGAGAGCATGAAATACAGCAAAAGAGCGAGAGTTGAGGCCGGCCTCAGCAAACATTCGAAAGAGAGATAGACTGAGTAGAGGTGCTGATTGACCAAAATTTGAATCGAATCATTCCAAAACTGAAGGATTACTTGCCCAAGCTTTGGGGGTCAGGGCGACTGGTGCTCGACAGATTTGTCATTGCTGGCAGAGTATCTGCATCATCTTCTGGATTGCCTGCGTCGGCTTCTTCCTCGGATTGTGTAATCAGGTGCATGATGTCGAAGGTGCGCTGCACTGGACCGCAAGCCACCACTTCTTCTTCCACAATGTTCGGCGAGTCCTCCTGCATGTTGGTGGCCGAGGGGGGGTGATGAAGCTCAGGGCCATGGGAGATACTAGCCTCTGGAGAAGGAGTGGACGAAGAGGGAGGATCGACAGGCTCCTCAGCGTCCTCAGATACCATAATTGTGGTGGTGAAGGTAATAATCGGTTGATTAAGGCGACTGCGAAAGGTGAATCTGGAGTTGTGGAAGGAGGAGTTAGGAACAGGCCTGATCGGAGAAAGCGGAGGAGATGGGGATAACCAACGGCGAGGGGGAGGACCGGTTACGGCCTTGGGAAGCCGAAGAGCCTCCTCTACGAGGCACTCCTCTACTGCGCGGCATGGCTCTTGTGAAATGAGGAGAGCTGGACAGGTTGCCAATGGCGGACTGGTGTAAGATGGACTCGCGCGGCTCGACTGCAGGCCAAGCCGGCTCAATTGAAAACTGGCCAAAGGATTGAGTTATAGAATGATGGCAACGAGTAGCAGGGAGGGCCATTTTATGGCGAGCTTCCTCCAGGTTCGAGGCACAGGGGAGCGTCATCACACCTGGAGGGGAATGAATGTCGTTAATGGCAGAGAGGACCTGAGCTAGAGATGGCGGCGTTGTGCATTGAATTGCATTCAACACTGTCCTGGGGCTATTTACCGCGATCCTGTCCGGCCAGGTGCCGTTCCGACTGCCTGACGTCGGACACGTCCTGGCATGAGGTGGCGAGGCAATGGGGGCACCCGGATCCGGGGGGTATTTACTTGTCAATATTATTAGAAAAATTATTTTTCAAACATTTGATTGGACCATAAATTGAAGGTCTTATTGTAGCCTTTGCATGATATAATGTCATATGTATAAGTGCATCACATATTTTATGCCATAATTTATTGATATTGTTCTAATATTCATGCATGATTTTTAGATATTTGTGTAGATTGTTTTAATCTAAAAATAAAATCACTGAAAATGGCTAATATTCATGTAAATGACATATTTACTATCAGTTACTTTCCAACATAATTTAAGCAATCCTTTACATAAAAAGCAGATAGAACTAAGCCTCAAGGGTTAGCTCAATTGGTCGAGCCCCTGTTGTTAAGTACTTCACCAATCGGGAGGTCACAGGGTCAATTCTCCTCGACGCCCTTGGGGTTAGGCCCTGCTAGTTTGGCCGACGGGCTTTAAAAGATTCCCTTCGAGGTTGATCTGTCGAGAAAACCGAGATTTTTCCAAGGAAAAAAAAAACAGATAGAAATAACATGTAAATAAATATAAACTCAACATATTGAGTCGACATTTAAAAAATGTTGTCATACTAACTTTCTTACATTACTACTAATGCCTACAAATTTCCCTTATACTAGGTTGTATAGCACCTCTTGGGACAATTATGATTTTTTTGGTAGGTTATCAATGGAAAATTATTAAAATATAAATTAAGCAATTTGAATTTAAAATTTAAATAATAATAATAAATTTTTTTATTAATTTAGAAGTAAATTTTGATTTATCAATTATTGAATTTCTTTATTTATTAGTTTGTGTAGGCCTAGAAGTTTAGAGTATATTTTTCTTTTTAAGAGGTAACATGTTTAAATCTAAAGAGGATAGAGTATGTACACCTCCATAAACTTCAACAATCAAATCATTACAAAAGATAAATAATTTATTCGACAAACCAAAAAGTCTCATATATTAATTTTGATGCCTTCACAACCTTACAAAACTATAAGTATCTTTCACCTTACCAATACCAATTATTATTATTAAATATTCTGATTATTCTGATTAATAATTATTGTTATCTTTCCTTTGATAAATCCATTTCTAGAGTTTAAAATATGGTTAGGTGTTTCCTCTTTAATTTGGCATATTTTTCTTATTGTATGGCTATTTAGTATTGTATGCATAGAATGTGTGTTTCTCAATGATCATTAATGACTTTCCATCTTGCTCTTCAATCCTCAAGATTAATAATCCAATAACTCATGATTAATAATCCAATATCTAATAACTCATAGTATACTTGTTTCCTCTTTAATTTGGCATATTTTTGTTATTATATGGCTATTTACTATTTTATGCATTGAATATGTGTTTATTAATAGTCATTAATAACTTTCCATCTAACTCTTCAATCCTTAAGACTAACCATTCAATATCCAATAACTCGTGATTAATAATCCAATATCCAATAACTCATATTATACTTATTGGTTCCAAAAAGTGGTGATTATTTATGGGAATATCTTACCTTTAGGACTAATCACTTATGGATTAAATTTTACTAATCCAATATCTAGTTACTATTGGTAGATTTTATGTCAAGTTTTAATTAATAGTAGTCTATTAATAAATCTTGTGTTTTGGTTAATTAATGTTTAGGATGATCTTGATTCTCTATTCCAAGGTTCTAATCCTATAAAAGGATCCATGTAGTTGTAGGCCTCAGTTAAGAATGATGCTCATTATAGATAGACTTATTAAACCATGTTTACCTAGGTAATCCCCAACATTTATCAATGTTTAAAAATGTGTAGTCTATTTTAGTTAAATAACCAAAAATACCATGTTTACCTAGGTAATCCCCAACATTTATCAATGTTTAAAAAAGTGTAGTCTATTTTAGTTAAATAACCAAAAATATTGGCACTGTCACATAATTGTGTAAACCATAGAAAACGAATTCACTCTTTAAAGTTACTATTTAAATTTAAAATCCAATCATCAACAATTAGTCATCTAGAATTTATTTATAGTAAATAATGGACAATAATATTATTTGATAATATCTAATGTCGAACTTAAATCTAAACATTTTTTCGAGATAAACCAAGTGCTCATGTAGTGACCAATACACCATCACCACAACATGGTGTGGAGAGTTTTCTTAACATGATTTGTCAATTTCTAGGAAGAAAATTGAAGTAAGAATGAGAACTAATTCTTCCCAAAAATATCTTGAAGTGAATAAATCTTAACACTTCATTCGTGGATCACACAAAAGCACAATATTTATAATGATAAAAATCATGTTTTAATGTAGTCTTAGGAGTGTATAGACATGCTTTAAAGTGAAAAATGTGCTCAATTAGGTTTGGAGCATGATCCTAAAATCCCACCCACTAGGAATTTTTAGCTATTCACTCCTAGAGAAATTCTTTGATTTGAAGTGTAATTCTAAAATAAAACTAAGAGGCTCTAAAGTACTCCTAATTGACTATGATTTGAATTCCACAATTTCCTTTACTAGCATTACTAAATGATGTTTAATTTCTTATTGTAAAATAAAGTATTTTACAAATTTTTATATACTCTATTGGACATCATAAAATTAAAGCCTACTTAAACAAAAAACAAAAAGAGAATTATCATTTTACTTGAATCCCCACATATTTTCAACTCATATCCCTAGGGAAGTTAACTTTGCCAAGTCTATAGGATAGTGAACATATAAATCAAGGAACATGAGCCAAAAATTTCATGAAATCTAGTGAATTACCATACATTGTGCATATGCAGATAACATCACTCATGAGTTACATGTCATATTATCGGGGTCACATATGGAGTTTGACCATACAATTTGTTAATGTTCTTGTCATGTGGTGCAACGTGTTGTATGTCTACTGTCATTATTTATAATCTTCCACTTAGTTTTCTTGCCACTTAACGTGTTGTATGTCTACTCTCATTATTTATAATCTTCCACTTAGTTTTCTTGCCACTTAATCTTCATTTGACAATATTTATACTACATTTATGTTAGGATTGTATCATATTTGGTATGCACAAGATTATCCTTTACTTTATTAAGCCTTGAAGGCCTAAACTGGATAATAGAGCATAAATATCATACCTAGTAATCTTAAGTTGTGTGCATATATCACCCATATGTATATTGTGCTTGGTCATAATATGGTGTTGCTCCATGGGAGCCACATGTCATAACAACGCCATTATTCATGGAGTACGATTGTACCACCTATTGACATTCCTATCACATAAATCATTTATCATATAAAATTTGGTGTTGCATGATGTTAAGCCATCGTTGTTGTTCACGAAAATTCGTGTTACCAAGTATGATATTGCTGTAGTCTATAACGCGACTTTTTGAAAGCCTTTCCGGCGGACTTTTCCGGTCAAGATCCGGCAGCAATTCATTGGAATCCCAAGTTTGATAGCTAGTTTCTGCACAATCAATGGCTCCCAGGGGTTTTCCAGGGTGTTGAATCCAAATATGCAGTTAAAAAACCATTTTAACTGCTAAAAATCAAGATTTAACCTCATTTCTTCCGCCAGATTCCATCACCGGAATCTCCAAAAAGTCGCATTATAGACAACTCCGTATGATATTTACCCTCTTTCAAACTTTCGTTACCTTGAGTTATAAGTGAAAAAACTTTACTTGATTCTTTGTTAAATGATAAAATGTATGGATATTTTAAATTCAAAAATCTTGTAAGAATTTTTGACAGAAAGTGTCACAGTAAAATTAAAATAGTTTTCAACTCCATCGGGTTACATCAATCCTTGATAAAAATTATTTTATTACTTCCATATTTCATTACCCTATATAGTTCAAATGCTTTATTATGCTAGATATTTTAACTTTCAAATAATTAATAATTTATTAAATAGTCTATTCTTTAAATATGTAAAATATAAATATACAAAAAATAGAGAATAAATAGAACAATCACTCATAAACCACAATAAGATAACATATGACATGGGAAACCATTGTTGCCGAAAAATTTTACTCTGTGAAACAAGCTTTGACCATGGAGTGCTAACAAAGTGTCTGTGGTAGTCTAACATGTCATCAGCATTTTCAATCCTCCCCAAGGGAAGAAGGCCTCACCCGAGATGTGTCGAAACTAACAAGTGATGTGTTGGGGTTTTAGAAGGTGACAAAACTTAAAATTAATTAATTGTTTTATTTATTTTTAAATCAAAAAATTTTTAAAATTTGGATTAAATATTAATATTATACTGATTAATAATTAATATCAATATTAATATTATTTCTTAATCATTTATTCTAAATTAAATTATTTTTTATTTTAATCTTATTCAAAAAAAAATTGGACTAATATTAATACTAACATTATACATAAATTTTTAAATTAAAATAAAAATTATTTTTAATTTCAATCTTAATCGAAACTTAATTACATTCCAATTAAATTAAAACTATTAATTGTAATAATATTAAGTATATAATTATCATTAATTATTAATTCTCCTTCCCTAAGACATGGTCACCATCATTCTCGTTCCAGCTATCTCATACCTCTATTTACTCATTCCATCGAGATTTGTCTTACATAGTAATCTATCCTAATAATGAGCCACAATGGATGCCTCAAAACGTCAATTCGAACAATTATGGATGTGATGATTCTGGAAGAAAACTCTACACAAAGATTCATTCCATTCATTAAAATACACATCAAACCCATAAATATTCACAGATCTTCAGAATAACCCTTGCACAAAAGAAAATGAATGCATGACAATAAATTTAATAAAGAACTTTAAAAAAAATGAAAAAGGGCTACACAACACAATCACAATCAATTATAAATTCACACATAAATCCTCGCAAAAAGCTCCTTTTTTATATTATATTTACGGAGATTCAACCATTACATCATAGATCCGCAAAGTCTCAGCAAGATCTTTCGCGAGCTCCATCCCAACTCTCACTACATAGTCATATTAGATTAAAAGGATGACATAATATAACCACAGAATCTAAGTTCTCATTCCAGCAGCATGATGACCCTTCTCTTTGAACTCTCTCTCGCAGCTTGATCTAGGCGGTTATATTGCAACTCATTCAAAATTTATAGAACGAAGGATTGAGATGCTAAGTTGAAGAAATCAAGCAAAGAGTGGACCACGTAGATAGATCTTGTCAAGTTGGCCTAAGTTAGACCTTATCAAGCAAGCATGGACAACATCTAAGAGGCCCTATATATATATATATATTATATATATATATATATATATTATTAGGCCTCTTAGATCTTGTCCATGCTTTCTTGATACGGTCTAACTTAGCCAACTTGACAAGATCTATCTACGTGGTCCACTTTTGCTTGATTTCTTCAAACTTAGCATCTCAATCCTTCTTCTATAAATTTGATGAGTTGCAACGTAACTGCTCCCTTTCCTTAGTTTTCACTTTCTTATTTCTATTGCAGCTTTCTTACTTGCTTGGCCATTTTCTTTTCCACTTGTGCTTCATATTCTTGCAACTCTTTTTTGTCAAAATTGCTCAAAAAAACAAAGGACCTAACATGCCCCAATCTAAATCTATTAACTCGCCCTCGAGTCAATCCTTTGCTTGCACACTTGGTCCTTCTTATGGTTGTGTGATTCCTATTGATGAGATTTGTCTTTGTGCAAATGCTTATGCTTCAAACGAAGGACCCAACTCTAGAACAGTCTCCAAAATTTGGCTTAGAAAAATGTTGTACATGTCCATGTCATCTTTGCATGTGATAATAAACGTGGAAGCCTTATAACCAAATTGTGTGGTAGACTTTGCATCTAGCTTATTAGGTAGGACACAATCAATTTCTACCATTGAGTATCTACATCAAATTTAAGTTCACATAGCTACATGTATTTGAATTTAGCTGCCTCCTGAAGGTTCTGAAGAGTTGTTTTAACTTTATGTGACTCCTATTCTAACCCTTAAATCTATTTGTCAATCTTTTCAACTTGGTCGAAGAGATTTTTTTGGTGCAAACATTTGCAATAGTAAGGGCTTGCTCCATTAAATTTTGACTATGTTCTTGCAAGTTGTATAAGGGACAGTTAGTTTTGGCAACCAATCCTAGCCAATCTTGTAGATGGAATAAGATCTCTTTAGAGTCCCTGGTTTGTTGTTGTAGCATAACTCTAAGTGTGGATCCTTGCTGGATGGTTTGACCAATCTGTTGTTGAAACTACTCTGTAGGACCAGGAGTCTTGCTACGCTTATCTGAAATAGTATGTTGCAATTCTTTATTTGTAGTAATTAATTATGTGCAAGCATTTTCAAAAAATTCAAGGAATTGCATCAACTCATATGAAGAAATATCTTCAAGTGCAGTGGAGGCAATGTCCACAACTACTACCCAAATTTGTTGGATTTTAGCACTAATTTCCTCAACATAGTGTTGAATTTATTCTTTCTATTTTTGCAGTTGATCTCATTCTTCTATAACCCTAAGGAACTCCTATTGCTACTGCTCATATGTGATAGAGAGATTGGTATATATAGTATCTATGAGAACCAAATGATCCTTAAGTTGCACTGATGATGCCCTAATAAAATAGAATATTTTTTGCAAGGATGAATGTGGGATATCCACGGTTGAAATACTATCAATGGTTGCAAGACTTCCTTACAATAACTTAGGTCATGGACAAACGTAGAGTGCTCCACTAGAGAAATAATATTGCTTGTTGCTAGTTTCGTTGCAGAAAGAGGTTGCATAGGTGGCAAATATATTGTTTCTAGAATCTTCTCATGTCCCCCTATATCCTCTGGCTCCGAGACTATCTCCATATCATTTACATTCTCAGTGGTATCTTCAGGATCATAATGTTGGGAAGGATAATTAGAAATGGTGTCAAAAGTTGCAGGATACTATGGCAATGAAATAGGGTTATGCAGAGTAGATGTGGTGGGTGAATGAACAATGTGCTCTTCAATAATGGTTGTAGCCCAAATAGAGCCTACAAGTTCATCATCAAGAATATATACAATACAAGAATACCAAATATGCACAGAAATATACCCAGAACATAGAACAGTGAGAAATAACAGCAGGTATTTTATTATTCAGAAAGTAATGTTCACTTGCCTCTTCGAGGGGGCAACCTCCAATAGAGCAGAGCTAGATTACAAAATAAGACACGATGCTCCTCGCAGGGAGTCTCTATCCTTTATATATGACTCATACATGCAATACCACGGGCCAATATCGTGGTATTAATAATACCATCTATCTAATACTACGGCCCATTTGCAACTAACTGTGGTTCCGTTATTAATTGCGGATTAACCACTTACAATTATTAATATGGGCTTTATTGACTCTTGACTATGACGTGATCCCATTACATAAATAAGGGGGTTAGGGTGGGGCTGATGCACTATTTCCTTGGGCTGGAGGTTTGGTAGGGTTATGGAGACATCTTTGTGGGATAGGGAAAATATTCTTTGCAAATTTGGAGGAGATTTCACATGCAGGATTGCATAGCTATGACCATGCTGTAGTTTTTAACCTTGTACATAAATTATTTGCATATTCTTTAAAAATAGAAAATAAACAATGGCGAGAGCATAAAACATAAAACATATATACACAGAGATTTTCCCCTGGATCCCAAAACCGGGACTACCAGATTGACTTTTCATTATTTTCCTTTCAATGTTACAGTACATATATATACATGCCGAAGCATCCATAAATCCCAATCCATTAACCTTGGATTAGAACGTAAACGTAGTTCCCTTAATCAGATCTACAAAATACCATGGGAAAAAACCATCATGTCCAAAACCATGTGCGGAATCCATGCACAAAACCATTGGTAGGTTCGCCCACCTAATATAGGGTCCTCTTTTTTTTCCTAGGGCACTATCCCAGACCCCGTGAAAGTGGCTATCACCCCCCTGCAAACCCCCTGACAAGGGGGTTCCACCCTGCTATGACCACCCGCCCCGCTGTGCTCGGTGCAACAAAGGGGGAGCTGGCTGCCTCCCCGCTAATCCCCTCGCTTCATGCGTGGGGCTAGTCATGGAAAGAATATAACACACCCAACATTCTCCCACTTTGTTGTTTTCTTTCCAAGCAGGGGGTCACATGAGAGCTTAGTCATTGGTCTAGTCCTGCAACACACATTGTTTCTCTACACCAAGAAAACTTCTCAGTGCTCACAAACTTCGTCAATGCATCTACAACATTCTTCAAAATGTCCACCTTTACTAGAAACAAATTTTTTCCTCAACCATATCTCTCACAAAGTGATACTGAACATCAATGTGCTTTGTCTTTGAATGATAAGTAGGGTTCTTTGCCAAGAAAATTGCACTTTGGTTGTCACAATCTATCATTATAGCTCGCTGTACTAACCCCATACTTGAACACAATCTCTGCAACCAAACTGCTTCCTTGCTTGCATGAGTGCCTGCCATGTATTTTGCCTCTATAGTTGAAAGTGCCACTACAGAGTGTCTCTTGCTCATCCCACTGACTGCACCTCCAAATAGGTTAAACACATAGCCACTTGTAGATCTTCTCTGATCCATCTCCAACCCAGTATGCATCAACAAAGCCGTGGATGTCCAAAACTTTGTCTAATCTTAGTCTTTCTTGGTAGCACAGACTATAGTCACTAGTGCCACGCAAATACTTGAAAACCCGCTTCATTGCTGTCCAATGCTCCTTCCCTGGTTTTGACATAAATGCGCTTTGTTGACTACTGGAGTAGCACCTGATGATTATGTGACGACTCCACGCCCAAGGATGATCCAGAGGACATTTGTACCATCAGATGTCATCAGTCAACAGAGTTTTTTAACTCTCCTTCTATCTTCTCATCATCTTTTTTCTTTGTACCCAGATTCCACACCCTGCGGGGAATTGTAATAAGTGATGCTAGTATGATGATTTTCTTGAATTTGTAACAGGCCTAGGATGTGGGACTCGATCAGCAAACGAGTACACCTTGGAGTGTTTTTTTTATCCGGTTAATTATCCCTTCTTTTTCAGAGGCGGATAATTCTCTGGATTTTTCACTCATTTTTACCCCAAAGCCGAGGTGACGGTTTGAAGATTGAGCCCCTGACACATCTTAGTGTCTAGGGTCGATGTATATTACCATACTAGATCACACAAAAAGTTTCGTGGAATTTGGCTAGGTCTAAGTAGGATTTTTTAATAGTTAAAAATTTCCCGCAAAACGGGATTTTTTAATTATTTTTTATGTAAAGGCATAAATAAGTGGCCTTAGGAGATGTCTGGGGCGTATGACCACTCAAAATTCATCCTCAGAGGCCCAGCATTCTCCTAGAGCCTACTTTGGGGGTCAAAAAAATGACTCAGAGTCCCTCAAAAGCCGATTTTTCAAGTGACAGTGGCAAAAATGAAGAAAAAATTCAAAAAAATGAATAATTGGAAAAATTTATAAATTTTTCCAAAGTCAAAATAAGTCAAATTTTGACATGGAGATTATGCAGAGAATCAAGGGTGATGTGGCATGCAATGTGGGACCCACCAAAAAGGTTTCAGCTCAAAGTCAAAGAAAGTCAAAGAAAGTCAAAGTCAAAGAAAGTCAAAGTCAAAGCAAGTCAAAAGTCAAAGTCAAAGGCACCACGTTGAGGTTCATCGTATGGCTGAAGATTCACTTTGATTTAATGTGAAGAAATTACAATATATTAAAAGTTAAATGAATGGGGAAGGGACCCCACCTCTGCACATCACTTAGCCAACCAAAAAAATCCGTACGCTGGCCAAATCAAAGTTTACGTTGGCAACCAAATAATCCATGTGGGCAACATGTTTAAAGGCAGAATATACGCAGCTCAGCCCAATCAATTAAAATACACGTGGCAAGTTATTCCAACGTTAACGTAGGCCCAGTCAAAGGCATCCTACAGCAGTTACGTTGGTTAACTCAGCAGTTTAACACAATGAAGCCAACCCACTCAGCAATTAAAACACGCAGTCAAACAACCAATCCACGTGGGCAGTTTAACGTGGGTATACACAACGTTTAACAACAGTTAATGTGGCAGTTCTGCCGTACACCTATTCAGCAAATTAACGTGGTCATACACCTGTTCTGAGGACAATAGTTAACATGGGCATGCACATCAGTTTAAAGAGCAGCCAACAGCATGTTTACTCAGCATA